>JAODUK010085561.1:0-14903 GCA_027564635.1 Typhlichthys eigenmanni
GGGAGCTGTATAGGATTTTAATCCAGTCTATGAAAGACTTTCCAAATCCAAATTTATGTAAAGTAGCAAATAGAAATTTCCATTTGATTACACTTTAATAGCTATGTGATGTATTGTTCCCTGCCATATGTCATGCCAGCCTCCTTGGAAATGGAAATATCTGTCAGTGGAACAATAAGCTTTGTCAGGCCAGGGAATTTCTTGTTTGAAAAACATTACTGGAAGGAACTAATTGCTATGTTTGCTGACAGCCAAGGTCAAGAAATTATACTGTTCTATGAAGTGTTTTTTTTATTTTTTTTATTTTTATTGGCTTTGCTTTTTAAACTTCACTACACTGCTTTTGTCTCTTGATTTTGCCTTTGTCCTCTCCCTCAATTGTTGATTACTCATACCCACCAAAGAACTAAACAGAAATCGTGGTGAAAATTGGTCAGGCCACCACAATTCTTGAGTGTCAGCGTGTGTGCATTATATGCATTCCCTTATCCTCAACATGTTTGATCAGCGTCGCAACTGGCAACAGTGGTGGGGAGTTCAACCAAGAAGCTATGTAATTACATGTTCTTCTACAATGGCAGCAGGTGTAATTAACTGTGGTGCAGATTATGTTCATACAAGCTGTACCCTGAGAGAGCGCAGGAGACTGCTCTTCCTAAGCAGTTATTTGCACTCTAATATTGCTACAGCCTTGTTAATGACTAGAGCAATGACCTGTGGAAAACATGACCAGCTGATCTGTCAACGTGAATGAGATGAAAGCTATTGTGTTAATGATAATCATGTTTTTCGCCTGATGTAACCCCAATTATAATTTTTTTAATCTTTTATTTGTTCATGCAAATATCAATGTAGCTGCTGTGTACACCTGATATAGGTGAAAAGGTATTTCCATTTGTAATTCTGATGTCTAGTGTCTAGGTAGGGAACATTACATCAAGCATCTCTTATCAGTTATTTAGATTTAGATTTATTTCGTAATTTGCTCATAGACAGACCAGCTCCTGCACACCGTTTCTTGCAGTATCACTGAGTATCTTTAAATGATATACAGTACTGTATGCTCATTTATTCTAGACAAACAATGCTTCACCAAGGCTAGCAGATGTCAGGGCACCCCTCTAACCCCTCAATACTGCTCATAAGTATTAATGAAGGACAGTGTGAATAACTTGTGAATATAGATACAGTAGCATATCATGTTTGACTTGGATGGATGCCAGTTAGCTTCTGTTAATAAGAAATCAGTTTTGCACTAAAATCTCCACTTTTTAGTTCTTTTTTTTATGTTTCTATTTCTTTTTAATTAAACTTGCTTTCACATTATTTCACGTTAGAATGTATGTGTACATTACATAAATAGTGTTCAGGCTATACTGTAATCCTGTGTGCTGCTGTCATAAATATTTAAGGGTACGAGGCTCGCACTCAAATGATTGGAATGCATTCAATGTTGATGTGTTTTTGTCACATATTGTAAACGTAAGGATAGCGACAGGATGTCTCTTATTTACAGTGATGTCATTTAGATTACGTGCAGTACAGGGTGTACAATTAATTTACCAAGGAGCAGGTACAGCAGGGGTTAGACGGCTTTCTAATAATCCCAGGTAGGCTGGGATTATTGGGATTCACTTAGGAGTCCACCACCATAACAGCTAGACAATCCTGTTTCCTTGCCTTCTAATGCTTACTATAGGCATTGTTTAACATTTCTACCATAAACTAAGTCTCGTGTGGTTATGCATATGATTGGGTACATATTTTGCTGTCAGAAGAGTTTCTCAGAGTGCATTAACATTTAAAACACGACATTTGTTGTTTTTTCCCCAATGACTTTGGAGAGAAGGTCTTGTCCTCAGAGCCGTTTCAAATTGTCAAATTGCCTTAATGCCTTAACTTGATGACAGATTGAGACAGTAAAAGAATATGGGTTGCAGTTCAGAATCTTTCACACCTAGGGCCACATCTGACATGCTTGTTTATTATGAAGACTTTTAGAGGGGAATTCTGGAGTGTGTTTGTTAGAAGAAACTATTTGCAATGTTAAATGAAATGTTTGGAGGAGGCCTCAAATTCATGCCACATTGATTTGTTGATGCCGACGATGTTGTTGATTATGTTAAGCAAACGAGCTTCACAATGGCCTGGCAAAAATGGACAATGGTGAATCGAGCGTTGAGGCACCTGCCTAGCATGGTTCAGTGTGTCGACAGTGGGCTTTAATTGTATGTTTACAATGTAATGTGGTGACATTTAACACAAACATGTCTTCTCTCTCTCTTGTCCTTCTCGCCCTCATTTCTCACCCGGTCCCTGCCCAGGCACGGAACTCGCTGCGCAGGAGAGGTAGCAGCTGCCGCCGATAACGGAGTGTGTGGCGTGGGCGTGGCCTACAACTCTAAAATCGGAGGTGAACGCTTGAATATACACACGGGAGAGGAAAGTGCTTGTTGTGTTGAACTGCACTCTTTTGGGTCCCTTTAGCGACGCCATTGTGGCACTGCTGTTCTGTCTTGTCATGGTAACACAACAAGTACACGGAAATAGACCTTCCCTGAAATTGCTCTCAGCTTCATTTCATGGGCGGTGGAGGTGCTGAGAGCTGACACATGCTAACGCCAGTGCCTCCTATAGTTGTCTAGTGGTGCATCTGCAGGTTTTTCCACCTCATCTCACAGATGTTAAACTAGAATGAATGAATTAAAGCCAGCGCATAATTCTGAATATGACACATTTGTATAGACACTTGTATACACTAACACAGAGGAGCGAGCTACTATTAAATTCTACTTGTGTGTTTTGTTTTATATTCTCTCTCTTTCACATAAATGTTTTGGCTCTCCTAAGGCTCCGTAATCCTTCTTTAACCTGAATCTGTAATGATTTAATTGAATTTTCTACCTTCAGAGATTTTCTTTCCCAAAATTGGCATGTTGCTTGTGATCTATTATTTAAACCTTTTCACTGTTGGCTTTAATCTGAACAGCAATAGTAAAACCAGCACAACTCTAACCCTGGCACAGATGTAGTTCCCCAGCAGCATTCTAAAACATAAAAAGAATCACTTTTCATTAACGCAAATCCTTATCTGACAGAACATGTTTCACTAATTCCAGCTGCAGGGTGTTCATAAAAGTGTATTAGCTCTAGCATAATTATGCAATTTCACGATTTTAAGCATTTGAGAAGCACCTGTTTTGAGCCGGTGTGCTGTAGACTGAGTCCTTTAATGCCTGTGCAAGTCCTGGGTTGAGAGGAACTACTTATAGATGAAATCACAGCGTTATTGTGTTTGAAAGCAAATGTGAGCTACACGGTTTGACAAAGCACACAATATGGTGCTTATTTATTTTGGAGACCCAGAGTCTTCCCAATTTAGATCTATACACATTACCCCTTTTAACACTGAATCCTGCTTCTAGTGGTAAATAAAGAGCAAGATGTTCCTTCAACAGCCAGATGCTAAATTCAAGTGCAAATCAAAACAATAGCCCTCCTCAGCTCCGCTTCACACATTGAAACCCATTGTGAAGCAAAGCGTAGAACTTCAGCTATGTTGTTGTGAGCAGTGCTGGCCATTTTGTTTATATTGCTATTTATGGAGCCAGGGCTGTGTAGAAGTATCAGATTCATTTTTTTCAGCATGCACAGAGAATGGTAAGCTAGCGAAATGCAAGAAGATATTTGTTGAATTTGATAGTGTATTAGCTTACAATTAGCTTGCAATAGCTGACGATATCTTTAAACGGCGGCTATATTAAACAATCCTTATTCTCTTTTAGAGGCAATATTACTTCTGCAATCAAATATGTTTTTTTTTTTTGTGGCTCTAGAGTATTCCATTGAGGCTTTTTAGTATTTTGTGTCATTAAAACAATCTGTCAACACCTTAATGGCAGCCAACAAGACTCTGTAGAGCTCAGTGATGTTCCAACTGCAGATGTTAGCCATAACGCTGTCGCTTTGTCTTCATTAGCGTTCATCTGCCACTCCGGCAGCACGCCGCAGTACATTATTCCTGCCAGGATTAGTTATGGCATGGGGTCACAGAGTATGTAGATACAGCCACACCTGTGATGATTTGTTTTGGTAGAGGCCAGCTCATCTTTTCATTGGAGAGGCCCGCCTCATGCGCTCATGCGCTCATGTAGACACCCAGCATCACCCCAAACCATCCACCCTCAATTAAAGGTAACACTGCAGCATGCACATGCTTTCAGGGGTCTGACGTTTTGCAGTGTTTTGCAGTGGTGACGTTTTATTTTGTTATATTTATATTTATGTTTAGGTTTAGAAAACACAATGACATGTAATTAGCACAGCTATGTTTAACATAATTGGTTTACAAAAGTGAATGTAAACTTGTTTTGTAGCACTAGTGTGCATGGAAATATCATGAGGCGATTTATTCTTTTTTTGTTTTGTTTTGTCCTTTTATATTTTATATTCAAATGCTTTTTGTTGTGTGTTTTTGTGTGAAACACATTCAGTTTGCCTTGTGTATGATACACAGTGTATAAATAAAGTGTCTTGCCTAAATAGCAATCTCATCTTTCACTGTGTACCTAATGTACAACTCAAACTTAGCTCATAATCATTTTTTGTCTACAGTATATAGGCTTTAAGGAAGCAATCATTACAGCACTATTAAACGCCTAACGATCGTCAAGCTAACACGGTGCATTAGCAGGCACATTTAGCCCAAATTGGTTTTGTGATTTAGTCGGTGTTCCAGCTTTTCTTGCTCGTGCTATTACAGCCACCACCAAAACAATCAGCCCTGGCTTTAAAGAGGTACACATAGGTAGGCATTTAGGCCCTCAGGGCCAGCCATAATGTGGAAATTGAAGTCTTAATGTGATATTCCACAGTCATAGTTGTGACACTGCGGTCCACTGAGGTTGTCTTCCAGTAATGTTCCTTATTTGAAGGCGGTTAATTTCATGCTTTTCTGCAGTCATGAGCGTCCGCAGTGCTGATCTAAAGCAGCACACTTCAAAGTGTCTTGATAGTGTTGAGTTCAGGTTTGATTAAATGTGACGTGTGGCTAGCCTGCAGACACAGCGCTCCACATGAAGCCCGGTAAACTCTGAGGTGTGAGGAAGGACGACCTCTTCCCACTGTGGTCTTTTGGATATGTGTATTTTGGGCTCAGGCTTTAAGGTCAGCTGTGCTTTTGTTTATGTGGTGATAAATCTCCGCCGGTACTGCAGAAGGTAGGGTAGTGAAACCTTCTACTTCATTCTATGGCGTTTCTCTGCCTTCTTTGGTCGTAGCAGAAGATGAATGGAGACTTTGGGCTTGTCTGATAGTTCTCGTATTGTCATTTTCCTCCTGTGTATTACATGCACACCTTTTTGCATGTCATCTCCTATTGCCCATGATTTGTGTCTTCTTCCTCAACATCTCTCCTGGTCTGAATGTGGAATTCGTCGTCTGTTTCTTTTTTTACCCTCTGTCAATGTGTTCTCTTCTCCCCCACTGCTTCACCTGCCACCTCTGTATGCTAATCTAGTTCCTCCTCGTCCCTCTGTGTGTGCGTGTGTGTGTGCGTGCGCGTGCGTGCACCCCAGGCGTGCGCATGTTGGACGGCGAGGTGACAGATGTGGTGGAGGCCCACTCTCTCAGCTTCAACCATCAGCACATCCACATCTACAGTGCAAGCTGGGGCCCGGATGATGACGGCACCTCTGTGGACGGGCCTGGCAAGCTGGCCAAGGAGGCTTTCCTCCTGGGGGTCACCAAGGTCAACCGCGGCTCACACTTTGCCCTTGACACGTTTCTATCTGCACTGTTCCTGGGAGCACGTAGATTATGTGCCGTTTTAGTTCCTTAGCCGTGGTTAAAAGGGCATTTGTGATCACACCAGCATGTCTATCTTTCTTCTGCAGGGTTGTTGAAGTGTTGCTAAGTCAGAAAAGGTCTTAAATAGGATTTGACCAAATTATAGAAGTCTTTGTTCTCTCTTGCTTCCTGTCAACTGAATTTTGGGTTCAATGGAGTGGGCCATTAATGAGTGTGACAAATGGCTGGAGGCTAATGTCATCATTTCTCATGTGTCAGTACGGTACATTAACAGACTAGATTAGCAGAACAGCAGCATTTTAAATGTGAAACTGCAAGCTAAAGAAATGGGGAAGAAACTGCTGATACAGGCAAAGGCTTTGAAAGGAAGACAAACCTAATTGGCATGTGAATGGACGAGACTGCACTTTGAAAAACAAAATCACCACAATCCTAATGTCAAATGTTCTGTTTGTGAAAATGAATAGCCTTTCAGCCAGCACAATAGGGCCATTAAGGTTTAGTGCAAGGGTAGGGTACCTGGGTACCTGGCGAATGGTTGTATTTTTTATGCTTTAGTAGTAGCCTGAGCTACCATTTATATACAATACATATCAATCAAATTGACCGTCTTGGCACATATCAGGTCAAAAGAACATTTCAACAAGACGACACACTTGACTACATTAGCTCAGGGAAGGTTATATTGTGCAAATAAGGGTTCATTCTTTTTCTGATTTACCATGCTAGAGAAAGCTTTGCTGACCGATAAAGAAGCAAACATGAGATGGTAATGTGTTTGTAAGTTAGCTAAATATTGTAACATGCTGCCATCACCACAGTCCTACAGTATAAAGCCCCTGTTCCCACACAGGTGTGATGTGAATGCAGATAATTATGCCTCTTTTCAGGAATGTATGGGTTTCTACAGAACCAGCTTCAGTGTCTAATAATAAGCCACATTAATTCATTTAAAGATAAATGGTCATATATATATATATATATATATATATATATATACGCCATAGATAAAACATAAAAGGGAAGCAAATAAATGTCAGTCCAAGTGTGAAACTTCCATTTTCAGTGTCTTTGCACATATGCTCTGAGCTGCTAGCGTGTGGGCTGCCGTTTGTCTCAACTGGGTTTTCTCTGTCTATTTAATTAATCTTGCCATCAGGTTTTTATTTTTCCTTCACTCTGCCTTAATATCCTCTCTCTGGCTCCTCCACTTCCAGCAATTTTATGTTCTTTCATTTTTAAAATAGGATTGTCCTTCCACCCACACAAAAAGTATTGTATTGTTCTACAATGGTTCTATTCTCCAATCTGTCATTCTGTGATGAAATGCAGCTTTTTAATTGTTTCGTTTACGTTTGCTTGACGGCTTCCCAATTAACGCTGAATATTAATGAGACTTTGATGAGATTGGAGTGCACATTCCAGCTGCTTCCCCAGATATCAAGTTATTGTCCCTCGAATTAATGTCAGCCTGAGTACATTTTGTAATTACATTTCTGCTGTTTGTCTGACTCTGCTGCGGTGAATTGGTTGTCATAACGTTATATTAACGTGAGTTATTTCTGTAACAGTGGAAAATGTTTTAGAGATACAGCACTTAAGTGGAGGCGTAACTAGTCCAGAGTGATGGGGGAGATAAATATTACAGTAATTTCTCACATTCCAGCTCATGTTGTACACATGTATATCTTGTTCTCAACCTATTGTGTGCCCGACATGTCCATGTATGGAAACAATGCATGCCTTGTGCTCACAGGGTCGCGGCGGGCTTGGCTCCATCTTCGTGTGGGCCTCGGGGAACGGTGGCAAGGTGCAGGACAACTGCAACTGTGACGGCTACACCAACAGCATCTACACCCTCTCCATCAGCAGCACCTCGCAGTACGGCAACGTGCCCTGGTACAGTGAGAGCTGCTCCTCCACGCTCTCCACCACATTCAGCTCCGGAGACCCCAATGAGAAGCAGATTGTGGGTATTACACCTAACACGCTCTCTCACACACACACACACACACGTTTTATTTTAATTTTATAAACTGCAAATGCATTCCACCCACAAAAGTGCTGTGGAGTTAATGTATCTGGTTAGATGTTTTCTCTGGCTTGCGTGAGCATACACCATACACTTCTAAACAGATGGACACGCTGAATAAGTTGGCAGCTCGTGCTTCTCAATGGCTTTGTTAAGTGGGGCCGCTACGCGCGTCAGCCAAGCCTGAAGTATGGAGGATCACAGTCTATAGATCTGTCAATAGCACTCCTGTGTCAAGCGTAAGCCTGGCTCACCTGAGTGACAGCTCCCTGATTACCATGTCTGTTGTGATGCAGCTGTTGGGGACAACTGCCTCGTTGCAGTGGGCCTGGGATCGAACACACCCCCCAGGACACGACCTTTGATTCAATCCAATTAGGATCATTACTGTAGGCTAATTTAACTGCGTAAAAAATAGATATAGAAGATATACCTTTCATTGTGATTTATGTACATATTCATCACTACTGTAGCATGTGACATGTAAATCCATTATTTTTAACAATGATAGAATGATAATGATGAATATGTTGTCTGCTGTACTATACATGTAAAAGATAAACAAAATATAGATGCAGTTACTCTGTTCCTCGCAGTATGAATGCACAATTCACATACAGTAAATATCACAAAATGGAGATGTGTTCTGGGGGGTTTGGGGGTGATAACAACATATACAGGGAGCATTGTTAAAACACGGAGAGATGCCACACGCTCTCTTGTCAGCCACAGACAGGCTTGCATCAGAGACGTACAATGACAAACACCTGCTGGTTTGGCATTCCATCCACAATGCACCAGAGGCATGCCGCAGGCCAGCAAACAACACTCGTGAAGATTGAAGGGATTTTAAAGGACATTGCGGATATTTTTTATTTTTGTTTGCGTTTTCCTCCCAGAAACCTAATTTTCTGTTAAAGGTGAGGTTAGTGATTCTAATCCGATACACGTGTTGACAAATTCACTGAATATGTGCTCATGGCCTGCTGGCTGTCTGGGGCTTCTACACAGACCTGGCTTTGTAAATACTGTAGGAACACACACAATGTGGTGCAGACCCCACAACACTCTCCTAGACTTGATGATGCCTGTCCAATATGGTGGCGGGGGGTTGAGTTAAAATATCAACCATCTCTCCAGCATCGCTTACCGCACCTTTAACCCCGGAATACCACCGGGCACGTGCGGAGCGCTCCGGCTCCAGCGCGGGTTTGTTCCGTCCTCTCGAAGTGTCAACCTCCACCGGGAGCATTTCAAAAGCGGCGCGCTGTGAGGCAGTTGTATTACAAAACTTTGCCTGTCCGATGTTGACTTGCTTCCACTCCCAAAAACTACTGCAACTATATTCCACACAAATTGTCTTTCTGGAATTGTCCTTACAAAAAGGATTTGTGGTGTCATATGTGTTTTGAAATGTATAACATGTATAATATGTCAAATCCTTCTCACTTCTGGCCTCCTGCCACCAATGTAGTCATGTAGAATACGATCGAGAGTCTGCACACTTTGTTTTGCACACGATTTCAATTATATTTTGTATTTGAGCAGCGCGTGTTGGCCGCGGCTTCGGTCAAAAATAGGCACGGCGCCTAACTTTAGCGAAGCAGAGCGGAGAGCCGCTTCTGGGACGCTTCCAACACGCCCCGCGTAGCGTGTGGTGGAAGTGACAGCATTGATAGAGTGGCCGCGATCAGCTCCGGAGGCCGCGTCGGAGCCGGAACGCGTCGCACACGCTCCGCATACGCGCCCAGTGGAATTCCAAGAGCGAGCGTACATGATGTACAGTCGGTGAAGCTGGTTTCTAACAGTAGACGTCTTCCCCACGCAGCTGTACTGTCACTGTGTGTGTGGAGTGAAAGGCTGACATGCACCCACCTCAAAGCTCTTCCAGCATTCTCCGTCCTGCTCTCATTGTCCAGAGTGCTCACTTGCTTCTGTTGTGTACTTTTCAAATGAATGAAAGTCTGTGATGTCTCTTTCTGCACACCTAACAAGACTGGAGCGTCATTAGTGCCTGCAGCTGACGCACACACACACACACACACACACACACCCAGCCTGTCCCCTAACCTTCATCTGCTCCCCATAGCACTGTGGCGTCTCTGCGCCCCTCTCCGTCCCTGTCTTCTTGACCCAGTCAGGCCTCATTAATCCTGGGCCACCGGCCACACCCCCCTCCATCCTCGCCAGGCTAACGTGACTTGGCTGACATTGCCCCGCCTGCCGTCACATGACCTTCACTCCCGCTGTAGTGGAGAAGTGGGCCGCCTGCTGCTTGAAATTAACCTCTCTCTCTCTCTCTCTCTCTTTGGCCCCCTTCCCCGTCTCCAAGGTGACCACGGAGCTGCTGCACCAGTGCACGGAGACGCACACGGGGACGTCTGCGTCGGCGCCGCTGGCCGCCGGGATCATCGCTCTCGCGCTGGAGGCCAAGTATGTGGCTCCGCCCCCACTGCCTGCCTGGAGTCTGCCTTCTTTCTTTTACAGTGTGGTGATTGGTTGCCCTCCTTCACACACTCCGTTTGTTACATTGCACTTTGTTGCTGCGTGTGTGTGTGTGTGTGTGTGCGTGCGTGTGTGCGTGCGTGCGTGCGTGCGTGTGTGTGCGTGCGTGCGTGCGTGCGTGCGTGCGTGCGTGCGTGTGTGTGTGCGTGCGTGCGTGCGTGTGTGTGCGTGCGTGCGTGTGTGTGTGTGTGTGTGTGTGTGTGCGTGCGTGTGTGTATGCGTGTTGGCCTCTATCCCAGCCCAGATAGTCTTTCCTCAGCAAAGTGCGTGTTTGATAATGACAAATCAGCAGTTATATCACACGCACACAATTACTGTTTTTGTTCCAGTAGTGTGGATGTTGGCTCCAGAGTGTTATATCACACTTGGCACAGACTACAATCGACGATTCTCTTTGTAGCTATGTATTGTAGTTAAGGTCATGTCTGAAGTGTTGTTTGTCAGCCCGTGGTTTAGCTAGGTTCTGTGTACCTATGGCCTGGCCATACCATGACTCAAATCAGTTGGTCATAATCTAAGCACCGTTCCTCTAAAAGCCTCAACATTACTCCTCATTAGCAGTCTGCTGGCAGGTGTCAGGTTTAATCAGCCCATATACAACCCTGGGTTAACGTATGAGTTGGCATGTGCTGTATGTGTATGTTTCAGCCCTGAGCACCCGCCCAGCTATCATTCCAGTGCAGTGACAAACAGCAGTCCCTCCCTGTCTCTGAGCAGATCAGCCTCTGCACTTTGCCCCAGACAGGCAGCTATAATAACAGGGCGGCCAGTATATCTAAGGCCGACCACAGTGAATTATCCCAGATAGAATCCTTCAATAGGCAGAGTGCTTCCTTTCTTTTTTTTTTCCACACACACAATATTTTCCCATCGTCTTGGTGTGAGGTGACATTGAGTGGATAGTGGTGGGGGGGGGGGGGGGCTCATCTCCATTAATAACACATAAGAGGGTGTGAGGGCGGGCATATTTATGGGTGTGGGGGGGGGGGGGCACATGACTGGCCTCGACTCATGCTGTGATTGTGTTCACCCTCCAGGTTGCTCTGTGCCCCCTCCCCATGCTGAATCCAAGCTCTCGCTCCCACACCCCCCCCCCTGCTCTGCACCGTCTCGCAGCAAATAGGAAGATAGAGGCTTTTATTAGCCTTCTATTGTACAGAAGGTGACCCATCCATGTCCCCGCATCCCAGAACTCATTAGAAACTATCATTACAGACACGGCGAGACGCAGCCCTCTCGGGAGTAGCAGCCGGCTCCTCTGTGTTCCCTGACCTTTCACCACGATAGTTTGCGCTGTTCCTTTTTACGGTGTTGTTTTACGCCGGCTGTAAAGTAGTGCGTATAACCTGTCCTGTATCCTATGTAAGGGCTGACTGACATCAGCCCTCGATGCTCGAGTCACGGCTGCTCCAAGCTATACGGGCCGTGTCACGCAGGTTAATCCCATCCACCATGCTATTGTGACATTCAGGCGTGACGTGAAACTATCGCCCGTTTTGTATTCAGTGACTCGTCACATTACCGACGCTTCATTGTGTTAGAGAGGAACCCTCCTCAATACACAAAGCTGAATAGAGAATGTAATAATACCCGTTAGCCTCTATCTGGGCGGAGGGGGGGATAGAGGGAGACAGAATGAAAGATTGAAGCTGAAGCCAAAGACACATTTTTGTGTTAAATTTGATTGGCCAATAAAAGGTTTTGAATAGGGACGTTATCAGTTAATTGAATGAAATTTCATTGTTATTTACTTTTAGTAAAGTCCTTTAGTGTTCACATGTTCAGTAGGCATTGCTGCACTGTAGCCTAGTAACAGAATAACTATGATTTGACTATAATCAACGTTGAAACATTGTCATATAAATGCAGGTCCATTTTGCTGCTATACTATGCACTTATTGCAATTACAACAATTATAATATAACCTCGATTACGAGGTTATATAATAATTGTTCAGCCCACTCTATTCATGGAAGCCTTTCCATTTGCAGGAGCTAAATATAAGCACCCACATTGACTCGTGATGGCCATATGATCAGAGCCGAGGGATCTCCGCTTCTTTAGCATGGCAGAGGTGTGACGCGCACCTTGTTGTCTCTCCCACCCTCCACAGCATGAACCTGACCTGGAGAGACATGCAGCACCTGGTGGTCAGAGCATCCAGCCCCAGCTACCTCAGTGCACCCGACTGGAAGACCAACGGGGTGGGACGCAGAGGTGAGGGGGCGCTCCTTAAAGGTGGAGCAAGTGAAGCTGAAGGAGGATGGTTCTAAAGACATTTGCAGTCACTCAAAACAACAACACCACTCCCTTCGAGGCTCCGGCCCACACATTGGAAACACAATGGCAAAGCTAGGACAGTGTTGTGTGGTGCGGTCCGCATCACTTTGTTTGTGTTAACCATTTACAGAGCCAGGGCTTTGTAGAAACAACAGATTGCATTTCAGCGCACACGCAATTGATTTGTATTGAATTGCTTAGTCCACTTTTAACACCTTTCTGTTTACCTCCTCCCCCCTCTGTTGACCTTCTCCACCCCCCTCTGTTGACCTCCTCCCCCCTCTGTTGACCTCCTCCACCCCCCTCTGTTGACCTCCCCCACTCCCCTCTGTTTACCTCCTCCACCCCCCTCAGTGAGCCACTCGTATGGGTACGGGGTGCTGGACGCAGGTGTCATGGTGGCCCTGGCACAGAACTGGACCACTGTAGGACCACAGCACCAGTGTGTTCAAACCATGCTCACAGAAGGACGGTTAGTGGTGCGTGTGCATGTGTGTTTAGGCTGCTGCAGTACCCATCCTGTTTGACCCATGATCAAAACTGAATGAATAGAGTACATACTGTACATGTATAGATACATAGATGAAGATAGCTAGATATAGTACATAGATACACACAGTACAGTCGCATATAAAGTCTAACACTCATGCAGGGAGCCCCGGACACTCAGTGCTCCACTGAGCTGACAGTCAGTCACAAAGTGTTTGAGTGGAAGTGGCGTAGCTGGGCCCATGGAGCGAGTCCACCTCTGCGTGTGCGCTACATTAACCCTCCCTCCCCACACACAGAGACATCGGGAACAAGCTGGTGTTCAGCCGGAGTGTGGACGCGTGCTGGGGTCTGCCGGAATACGTCGGCTCTCTGGAGCACGTGCAGGCTCGCCTCACGCTGTCCTACAGCCAGCGAGGCAAGCTGGCCATCTACCTGACCAGCCCAATGGGCACACGATCCACCCTGCTGGCACCCAGGTGAATGGAAAGCAGTGCTTCCTATTAGGCCAGGAAAGAACTGAACCTTAAAGTATCTGCAACAGATTTGTTTTACGACCTGTATTGTTTAGGTTTGTAGTTGAACATACTGAAAGTCTACAAAAATCTAATGGAAAATTGCACATTTAACTACTTACGTAAATGAATAGGCTTCAATAGTCAATACCCCAATGGGTCAAATTGTTGCCCACCTATCAAAATTTTATGGGATGAATGTACACCACAAAATTTTTTTTTTTTTTTATTGTGACATTTATTTTGTTTTTGTTTATGTTAATCATAACATAACTGCAGGCAATATTATTAGCCCTTGTTTTGTCATATGGGCTACAGAGGACGGTGAATTGCTACAACGCAGATTTAACAGTTGTTTTCCAACCATAAATAATGGTCAGTTCTCATATCTTGGCGGACATCATGGATATTTTATTGACACACGTCAGATTTCATGAAAGAGACACCCACAAGAAAAGTAACTGCTGCGTCATGCCTAACCCACCCACGAAGATGACACAGTGTGTCTGTGTGCGCTGCGCGTCTTGTCATTTCTAAGCAAAATGACACACACACACATTGATGTTTCTATATAAAGTGTGATATTATTCCACATTGTTTCCTTTGAGTATAGAAGCGAAGGCAATAGGCTCATTGTCATAATCCGACATCGTAGTGACGGGGGTTAATTCCATGAATGAGAACACATGCATTCTATACATCGCTTTGTATTGTGTTTTGACAACTATAAAAAGGCTCAGTGGTTCTAATATAGTGTTAAGCTAAATGTGAAATGAAAACTGTAGTTTAATTACAGTAGCAGCGTATATGAGAGCTCAATAGGCTGCAGCTGTAGCAGGTTGGGTGTGTCTGTGTGCAGACCGCGGTTCTGTATTCAGGAACCGCAACACGAAACCGTGGACGTTTGTATCGCGGTTTCGGTTTCAGAGCCGTTACACCCCTACTATTTTGGCGCATTTTATTTTTGGATGGAATAGACAAAATTGTACAGGAATATTAGATGTGTGTAACACAAACTTGACCAACAGCAATAATATTTTGATATATTTTCTATATATATATATATATATATATATATATATATATATAGCCAGTGGCGGGCCGTGCATTAAACACCTAGGCCTTCAGTGATATCCTACTTAGTCCGACTTCAATAAATACCTCTAATAATACCATCATTTATGACACCACGTGACTACGGCTGGAGAAATAGTATACAGAAACACACTTACGCACTACTGGGCATTGCATCACCTCAATTGTGTACAAAACAG
>JAODUK010085562.1:0-14903 GCA_027564635.1 Typhlichthys eigenmanni
CATTGTTGTCACATGAAAAGATATGCTCACATATTTGCAAATATGTGAGGGGTGTACTCGCTTTTGTGAGATACTGTTTAACGCAATTACAAATGGTGCAAAACACATTCCAACACACGAATAAAAACATTTAACTTGTAGACAATTGTTTTCTCTCCCACCAACACAACAGTTAGGCTACACTTTCTTCAATTCTCTATTAGATGCACAAATCTTTACACAAACACAAGTCAATAACCACAACTGCTTCAATCTCAAATGCTGCAAATGGGAAGTTCAGCATGCCTCAATTCTGCACCAGATGCTACAAGTACACAAATCACTTGCACAAATGCACCATATTTCTCACACAAACTTGCTGCAGACGATTTGTGTACTTGTAGCCAGAAGCCGTTTTGTCACAGCCAATCACACTCTATTTTGTTTATACGAAGCTCTTAAAGTTATTCTTTTTAACCTCGAGCTCAAATCAAAACAGTATTGCTCCGTGGTCCTCTGCAGCAGGTCTCACACGTAGAAATGCATTGTGAAGCAAAGCGTAGTGCTATGGCTATGTTGATACGAGTGGTGTTTTCCACTTTGTTATGTTCCTATTTACAGAGCCAGGGCTGTGTAGAAGTATCAGATTCAACATGCACAGAGAACGGTACGCTAGCGAAATGCGATGAGATATTTGGTGAATTTGACTAAAAGTGTATTAGCTCACATTTATCTTGCAATAGCTGACAATACCTTTAACTAATCAGGGTGCAGGGAAAGAGTCGTCATATTGAGATCACATGCGCCCAAATGACCTCTTTTGATTGGCCAAAAGGGTTCTGAACAGTGCCCGCCCCTGGCCTACAGATCTATGCTTCAAGTACACATTGCGTGTTACAAGTACAGAAATCACTTTTGCTCTACTTGTATCACAATATTTGGTGCAGAATTGAGGCACACAGGAACTTCTCATTTGTGATAGAAAAAACTGCGTTTGAGACTCGTAGCGGCAGATTCAAGCAACTGTAGTTGTTGACTTCTTCCGGCCTCACATTTTTGATACGGATGTGTTTTGCACCATTTGTAACCGCGTTATATGTAGCAAAAATGTGAGCGTATGAGTTTCTGAATTCGTGATTTGTAGATTAAGATTTGTACACCTGCAATTGAGAATTTGAGATGGTGTAACTGTTGTGTTGTTCTTGTAGGAGAGCAACTACTAAAGCATATATTTCTGTGACTTCAAATTTACTGATACACGTGCATATTTTCTACAACTACAACTTGACTGTAACAGGTGCTCAGATGTTTTGCACCAATAATACCTCCATATACTTTTGTACAGGTGGAGTCACTGATTGTAAGATAATATAATTTGTGAAGTTCAGTGAATATCTCCTTAGATTCTGCCAGCTGTCCATTCTGTGTGTTCTGAAAAAAGAATCCTGTATTTCTACACAACCCTGACTGTAAATAAGAACACAAAGAGGTGCAGATTGCACCACACAGCAATATCCCAGTCTTGGCATATGCATTTCCAATGTGGGGGTGAAGCTTCTGGGGGAGGACCCTATGGCAAGAAACAAAAAGGTGTCCATAATGACAGACTGTACCTTAAAAGTCTTGACCTAATGTACACAATGAGTAAATGTGTAGCTACAGGGCTGTCAACACCACCCCTCACACACACACACACACACTCAGCATCCTGTCTCTCACCATGCCACTCATCACTGATATTCTATACCTTCTCCCCATCTATCTGTCTCTCTTCCCCTCTCACCCGCCGTAACTGTGCTTCATGTAATGCCATGGATCTGTTCACAAACTGGACAGGAATAATGGTGCCCACTGCACAACAGAGACTGTTAATCTAGAATCAGAAAACTATCTTTCTCTCTATTTAAGGGTGTGCTGGGGATATCTGTGGTTACATGAAGTATGTTCATTCTGACTGACCTCTACCGGACTGACCTCTGGCCGACCAATTAGGTGAGAGGACAGAGCAGGTAATGCAGCACAGAATATTTGGCACAGACAGCAGTTTTGGAGATTGCAGGCCATGAGAGTTCAAAGGTCAGGTCGTGAGGATAGGCTTCTCCAGGTGCAATGTCACTCTCCAACACACTCTCGTAAGATAACAATGGAATTATTGGAGCTTCCTTAGCGACCAACCTGACTCCAAATTCCATCTGCAGGAGAGGAGAATAGAAGCAGTATTGTTCTGCCGCTGCTCCAAAGCCAATGCGGTATGCTAGCCTGCCCTGTGCAGTTTTCTGACAGATATGTAATTTACTTCTTAGAGCAAACAACCACAGAAAGGCCATTCACCTTCTGTTAATTTAGTTTGTTTCACAATGTATCTCTTACCACCTCTATTCCTTTCATCTCTAACCAACTCCCTCTTTATTCCTTTTTACAGTGTGACACACCCCAGTCGAGGTCAAGCAATGCCCAGCATTTACCGATGACCTTCAAAGCAGCTAGAAATATGACCCCCCCCCCCCCCCCCCCACTCACACACACACACACAGCAACTAATAACACAGGCAGTATAGATGAACACCCACCGACGCAACACACTCACAAACCTTTAGAATATACTGTACTTCACAGCCTTTCTTACAGGTAGAGTCTTAAGAGTATTAAGAGGTCTGTCTAAACCCAGATGTTACTGTAAAAAATTATTGTTTTTATACATAAATGAGATTGTTATAAAAGCAGCTAGAGATGATGGACATGGGTGGAACATTTGAGTGAATTAGGAATGGCACCCGTCCAAAGTTTCTGATGTGTGAATCAGTGGAGCTTGAATCTCGAGAGTTCAAACAAGTTCAAACAAAAATGAAGACGGAGTGCAAACATACCACTGCGTCTTTACAGTGAAAACTCAAACAAGTACTGTATGATATACTGTCCTGTATCTTTCATCAGGCATAATGGCATTCACTGTGAATATGAAGTGAGCATTTCCAATAATGCCTTTCCATGGTTTTCAGAAGGAGCACTTCAAAATGTCTCATATAAAACTTCACCAAATTATGTCAGGGCCAAGGAAGAAATAGAAGTGGTCCTTTCAATATGATACATTATGACATGCCAATACTTTTACACTTCTTTGTGCAAATTAGTATGATCATCATTGGTCCACCTTCTAACTTATCCCAGAGGCTCAGAGATCTACCTTGACCTACTGCAGGCAACTGGTTAGTTTAAACTTTAGCTCCAATGGACTGCAAATACTGACAAGAGTTTGGCCAACACAAGACACAGACCTGCCAGTTCAAGACAATAAAAATTCCCCCATGAGTACGTTTTGGAAATTGTGACAATAGGCCAATAGAAAAGGACAATAAGAGCACAATAGTACAAAATGCATGTAATGTGTGTGTCAAATCTAGAGGAAGGAATAGGACTGTATAGAAGAGAATAAAGAAATAAACCACACACACATTTTAATATAGTAGAGTGTTCAATTACAGTAATGTGGTCAGAATACTCCACTGTGTGATCGGACTATAGAGGTGGAACAACAATTATTGATATTTGAAAAACATATATTCAAAAGTAAATAAATTCAAATGTGCACAATCATGACAAAATGTAAAAATAATTAACACTGAAAATTGGTTAGAGACAAAAGCTCATAACTGTTTCTTCTCTTGATCCTACCTGGCACAAACGGGATGAAGAGGCCCATTGCAGTCTACTGTGCTGAGAAGCAGCCCACTTGCTTATGTTGAGTAAGAGACAGTGAGGCAGGCCTTCATATTTCAGTGCTGATATGGGCATGAAATAACAACTGAACATTACTGTATGAAAACACAGTCTACTAGTGATAAATTGTATGATGTCCCCAGTTACTTTCTAAAAATGTCCAAGACAAAGACGTAGCTTAAAAGGTGATTTCATTTAAAACATACTTGATATACAGTATTATGCTGAATGTCTACCCCCTTGTGGACAACGACAGAATTGCTCTGAATCCCAAATTGCTGCAGTTGAATGTAAATTACATGTAGAAACATGTAAAGGTTTTTACAAAAAAAATGTTAGCGCACAAACCAATGTGGAATTAGTCAACCACAGACTCGTATAGCAGTAGTATTGGCATGCTGCAAGGAAAACAGAGTTAATGGCCACTATGGGGATCCTTCAATCCCATCCCTTGAATTAGTTCCTCTTGCTGTGGGGCACTGTTGTCAGAAGACATCTCTATTAGTGTCTGAGATAGACCTGGGGCTTGCCTGTTATTCAAAGAAACAACTCGCAGATAGCGGCTAAATCCATGCCCTGTGCCTGCACATGCACTGTATGCTGAGCAGCAACACCCTGCCCTTTGCTTGCATGCAACAAACCTGCTAAAATGCAGCTAAATACAATCAGGTTCTCTCTCTCTCTCCCTCCCTCTCCCTCTCCCTCTCTCTCTCTCTCTCCCTCTCTCCATTAATGGAGCTGTTTTGAGGCGACCCACCCTACAGTATGTGTTTGTGACTGCTGTGGAAGTCCAGTGTGGGTGCACACCCCAGCACTGATGTTGAGGTTCCCATGGCGTTCCAGCTGGACGGACTACGCTGCAGATCTGGGAGCATTTGTTTACACTCCTGGCACAGGCTTGGTGATTATGTTTTGTCTTGGCACACTGTTTGACAGGATGTATTCATTTGATCTGATTTTATTTTCATTCCACTGTTAATTCCACGTGGCCTTTTCAAACCAGGAATGCAAAGCAAGAGGTTGAATATGATCGTCTGAAGAAATTAGCCCATAAGTGACCATTTTCTAACTGTTGGAGAAATACGTCAAAAAACACACCATTAGCGAAACATCTTGCTAGGTCTTTGCGAGGAAAAAACACATGCCACATTGATACCTGTCATTCTGAAATATTTCTGCTAGGGGACTTCCAAGTCGCCTCAGAAAAGATGGTCCCAGCCAGTACTTTGTTGACAAATACACGCCAGAAAAAAACATCAATAGTGACAATAATTGTTATCATAACTAACGCTTTGCTCTCTAAGATGCGGTAAACTCACACGCCCCCGCTCCAAAACCAGCAGAGGGGAATAGTATCTAGGAAACTCAACAAATCAAAACTATCACTCTTTCATTTTGCCTGGGAATGAAGGCCTCAGAGCCTTTGTTATCTGCCTTCGAAGTTCAAACCATGATTCATCAGCTTCGTCATGGATGTTATTGTTGGCTGAGAGATAAGATACTCACAAAATATGAGCTCAGTGGAGTTAAAAGCGATTTACATCCCTGTAGTCCCATCCGCCTGACATTTACAAGCAAGGTTTCTGTTGAATGTGCTAACAGCTTGAACAGGTGGAGCAGTCTCCTTTCTGAAGGTGTGGAGGACTAACAGAACATTTTCAGACTCCCCTCATGTATCGCACAATAATTTGCGAATGTCAGTCGGCAGGCCTATAAAGTATGGCATTTACCGTGTCTAGACAGGGTGGGGGAGGGGGGCATTGGCAGTCATTGACATCTGAGTGGTATATCACACTGGCTAACCACAGAGAGGTGCTCCACTGTCATTTAGGGACATAAATCAGGCCTTCTCTCATAAACAACACATCAGAGTGGGAAAACATATGAAGAGTGATCCCAACGAAAAAAGAATATGTTTCAGTTTTGGAGGAGCTCCGTAATGGTTTCTTGATCTAACCCATTAGCCAAGTTGATTCCCTGGGCTAATTTGTGGGGGAATAAATCATTATCTTGCATCTAGACCAAACCTCTGTGGTTCCTTTGCCATATGTTAGCGTGTGTCGACCCTCCGCAATGTTGAAACAACAGCAGGACTGTCTGGGTGCTGAGGATGTGTTCATGGAGACATAATAAACCTGACCTGCTTCATACACAAGGCAAACATTGCACCAGCGCTAATAATTCACTTATCTGGGTAAATAAGAATAGTTCCCCACTGTGGGCTAAGTGTTCTTCTCTCCGAATAAACAAATATTATTTTCTCCCTTTAACAGAGGCATACTTTGTTATGCCTGTCCACATGTGTTTCCAGCTGAAACCTCACAGAGACTCTCAATTTAACATGGCTCGCATATGCTGCCTGGAAAAGATTATGCCACCACACACATTATCATATTAATTACCACCATTTATTTTTATTCACCAAGTAGACAGAAATAACTAAATAAAGAATTTAAAAAATGAAAAAACTCTAAACCAAAGGAATCTGTTTATACAGTGAAAAAGCAGGAAAGCATCATCAAAAAGCAGCCATTGTCAGTAATAAATGTGTATAGGCCTACTGTATATTATACAGTATGTATATATGTATGTATGTATGTATTAACACTGGACAGCTTGACAACTGGACAGATAATTAATAACAGACTCAAATGAGGTAAAATACATATGTAAAGTATGGAGAATTAACACATTATACTGTAATATATTGGAGCTTTTTATAGGAGACAGACCACATAATATATATGTCTCAAGCGGTTGCTTGGCTTCCGTGAGATGAATCAGAATGCAGATAAAGCCTTATGAGAAAAAGCAGCTTTTCTGTAGCAGCCCTGACAAGTCCACCAAACACTGGGGCTGCTGTTGACTGTAACGTGGACTGATAGGATGGCCCTGTCGACCAGCCTTTTACTGGAACCAGTGCCATATCTTTGGGAGGAAGGGATATTAATCTTTGAAAATCTTTGGGTGGTCCGCACAAGCAAGAATCTTACAAGGAGATAACTACTCAAACAGTCCCGCACTAGTTTCTCCAACACCTGCGCTTTTCTCTTACTGTATACTAGATCTAAGTCTTGTTCACATTTACTGACCCAGTGAACTATGCATTCCACCAAATGCTTTATACACAAAGATTAAACAATGTGTAAGAAATGCTATTCATCAAGGTAATGCGTCGGTTAATGTTCCACCACCCATTATCATAAACAATAGACGCTACAGGATGTGTTTGTATATATACTGTACATAATATACATTTATTTATGCACAATGTGTTCCTACCACACACGTACACGTTCTGCATTTATTTAGTCCAGGCATGTCAAACTCAAGGCCAGCGGGCCACATCCGTATAGTTATATCCGGACCACGAGAAAATATCATATGTCAATCATAACTTGTGGGCCAGTTCTGATTGTTGTGACGCTTGTTTAAATGACATGTAAACATGCCTCTCAAAAGAAATGGCCAAACAAAAAGTTGACTCAGAAAACATGGGCTTTAAAGAAAGGTGGGTATCTGTTACCTGCGTTAGCGGTAACCAATTTGCCTTGTTAGTGCTGCCGTAATATAAGAATATAACATAAGACGGTACCATGAGACGACAAAGGGTCAGTTTTAATTTTGGCCCCCTCTCTGATTGAGTTTGACACCACTGATTTAGCCCATGCATACATGATAGTCAGTGAGGTATAGCCAGTGTCACAGAGTACAGTACAAGTAGTGCAGCCAGACAGGACACATGTCACTAAAGGATTGAGCTCACAGCGACAGTTGTGTGCTAGCTAACACACTTTGCACTCAGGGTGATGCTGGCTGCGATCCACCGTGGACTGGAGCACAGCACAAACACTAGGCGTGTCCAACCCCTCCCGAGACAAGCAGCTAATCTCTACATGAAAGACACAACGCTGAGAATGTTAGGACAACAAATTAGAGAAAAAGCCAAGCCGTGTGGGTTCAGCCTTGGGTTAGCATCCCTTGATGTTTACGTCAGTCTCATCAGTTGCTGTTTTGGTCAGTCCCATCCATCAGCACCCAGCAGAGTCAAATACTGCTGTATCAAGTTACCCAGGAGTGAAGGATATGAGCCTTACACACACACACACACACACACACGTACATGCACATACATGCACACTGACACGTGCTGTACAAACACACACACGTGTATACAGATACACACACACAAACACACGTGTATACAGATATACACACACTGACACACGTACTGTACAAACACACACACACAGGGGCAATCAGTGGCTAGGTATCACCCCCCAACAGCAATTGCTTCCAGCATTCGTAATGCAGCTCATAAATCACTGGACACATTGCTGTAATGATCCATCTAGCAGAGATCCTGTTCCAACAGCCTGCTGGTGGCGCTATCACCATCACACCAACCATGCTGCTCAACCTTAAACCCCACTGAGCCACACTGTGCATCTGCCTTCTGGTCCACAGTGGCTGCTGCAATGCTTGCATTTCAATTTGATGCTACATTGCCATCCCCTGGTCTAGTGACCCACATGAATCTGGAAGGTATTTCCCAGAGGGCAATCTGGGGTTCCTTTTCATTCTATTTCCTCCATGCTCATTCAATTAGCATTGCATTCACCTACTGCCGACAGAGAAACAAATCTCTGTATTTAGTTATTTACAAGAGAAGAAGAAAAGAAACGTGCAGTTATGGGGGCATGAGGCATATTCTATCTGGTAGCAATTTAGAGCCCCAGACTAAGATCTCAGCATATAAACATCTCTCTGAGCCACAATCATAAAATCTCTTAAGTTTATGCTGAGCAAGGGATCTCTTACCTGGCAGCTGATGTGTATTGCATACAAGAACATTCAAAAGTCATTCAAAGTAATTTTCAAAGCTGTGTATTAAAAGATTATATACAATTATTATTAACACGTTATTATCATTATATATATTATAAATCATCATAGTTTATACATACTTACTGTATCCACAGAAAATAATATAGCTGTATTACAATTATTTATAGTCCACAGTTACTTTGTCACTGCTCATCATTCAGGCATCATAGGCTCTTTCATTATACCATTGCCCCCTAGTGGCTAATGCTGCCATTACAGGCTGCCATTATTGAGTACATACTGTAGCAGTGACCCAGGAGAGATATAAAGTTAGGTGCAGGAGTCAGTTTCAATTGTATGTTGACAATATTTAATTTCAAAGCTTATGTGGCAACAGAGGGTTAGTCGTTTTCATGGAGAGAAAGCATATGAAGGAACATCTGAGACAACCCAGAGTTAGAACTGGCAAAGCAAAACCACCATATCTGTTGTATTAAACACAGATCAGAGCCGCTCATCTGGATAACATGGTTGTGTGTGATACAGTACCATGCACATATGCTGTACATGTGTGCACTTACTTTTTGGTTAATATGGTCTCCTACACCACTCCTCTGTCCTGCTATGCCACACTGCCCTATTGAAGACAAGAGGAGAGAGTCACATTAAGGGACAAATCAATTAGCCTAACCTATTTGAACCTATTTGAACCTATTTGGATCACTGATCCTCCAAACGTTAGAGGACACGCTTACTGTGAAAATATATTGTCCTATTCATTACATCATTACCTATTGATACTGAACAGCACGGTACTGTGACTGCTCGCATACTGCTTGGGAATCAGGGCTCTATAGCCGCTGGGAGATAAACAAAGTGGAGTAGAGTAGACATTTGGATGACAGCTGAACACGCACCGCTGAAGGGCACCTATAGGAAATGCCAAGCAAATGCTCAGAATATCCCCATAAAAGTCATTCTCTCAATCCCATTCCATGAGAAAGTAGACAGAAATCAGCAGGAACTAATGTTACACATCAATAATATATCCAAGATCTTGTGGAAGGATAACTGTAAAGAGGAAGCATCATTTCAGTTCTACTGTATTGATTAGAATGGTAATATCTGTAGCGTCAATACAAATCATGTGTGAACATGCAAGACGCACAGCACTAATGAAATTAATATGATTTCTGTGTTCAGATAGATATTAAGCACCAACTCGGAATGTTATGGAATCCTGTAATAAGCAATGGCAGCCACACAGTGTCAATCAAACTGAAGTTCCAAAGTGCACTGGGAAGCCAATGAAAACAGAGGAGCTTAGTGATGAAGCATGCTGTTTGCTCTGTATCAGGGCCGACTCTATCAACAGAATGAGGAACGTGCCCCCCACACTAAGAGCTCCAGCCCCTAGTATAATTCACTCAATATCTTTACTTTGTGATTATACTATAGCCAGCAGAGCAGTGGCTGGCAACATGACAAGCAGATGTCAACACCATACCGGTACTGCTTACTAAAAGCATCAGCATATTGTGTAAAAGTGCAGCCGATAAATGACAACATAATCCGATATCTAAAACGCAGCTAGTTGAGTTAGAATAGCGCACCCTTAGTCATAATGACAGCTTGCAAGGATATAAGAACTGTGGGACATAAAAAGCATTCACAAAACCTAGCCTCCGGCATAGAGAGATATATTAGTGGAAATGCTGACATCAACACAAATGACAAAAGAATCTAGGCACCGGATCTCCATTGCAACTGAACTCAGCCCAGCTGGATATTATATTCCTTCATTCATCTATGGTTTGGATTGTCAACAAAGTCATAAACAATAAAAAAATAAGCACAAAATATCCTCATATCAATGTGCTGTACGCTCTGTATAGTGTGGCCATGTCCTTTGTGTTGAGGGACTTCATTTGGCAAGCTCTTATGGACAGCATTTTGTTATCGACTGTGAAACCGCATAAACCGTGCAAAGTCAAGAGCAGCACAGGTTTGTGACGTATTCCACACTGGAGAAAAACAGTAAACATCACTCACTACTCTCTGATGTAATGTAATCTGTTTGCATTGTTTCCAAATAATGCTTGCGTGATTCACTTTCTGGGGGAAATATAGAGGTCTCTAACTCGCCAGATGGATTGGTGGACACAAGTCCATCTGGGGATCAGTCCATCATATCTGTTTAAAAAGGGCAGGCACATTCGAAAATACTTGGCAGATGATTGGATGAACCATTGCTGTTTTCAAGTTGTTTTCAAGCCGCTGCTGCGGTCGTCACACCTAAGCCACACCTGTAGCTATCAATACACTGATGATTGGTCAGATCATTTGTTACGCAAAGGTTTCAAGCTCTCCAGCCATGTCAAGCTGAACTTGGCAAGATGGTTTGGTCTGGCAAGGCTACAATGTCTCATCGGTGCACATCTACAATTCAGAAACAATAACTGGTTGGTCGTGGTCATTGAGGGGCTGTGGAGGAATGGGAAACAGAGCCAATCAAGAATGGTAGGTATAAGGACGTATACACAACAGCAACATATGGCAAGCATTGTGGGCAATAACAGTACAGTAACTGAGTTACTTATACCTATCATGTAATATGCATACTGTATACAGGATGAGCCATGAGTACCTTAAGTGAGAGAGATACGTTAATGCTAGTAGAGAATAGAATCTTAGAAAAGTCTCTGTGCATGTTGGCGCACACACACGGAACAGATGACTAACAGGTGGTGAAAACAGCAGAAAGGCACAAAGGTGATCCGTCAACTGTTAATTAAAGCCCTTTTACTGACGACCACAGCTGATAGTTATCAACTTGCTCATTGTTAATTACGTGAAGCCTGATTGTGATGACCCTATTATGCAATATATGTTTTTATTCCACATTCCACAAAAAAGCTCAGTGTTTACAAAAGGAGTTGTGACTATTCCGACACTAATCAGATAATGAATTGAAATAAACAAGAAGTAACAATCTGTTTATAGCAACTACAGTTGTGTCTTCTCAGTAAATACTCAGGGTAAATTGTTCTTCTCTAATACAGTCTAGAGCAGGGTTTCCCAATTCTGGTCCTGGAGGGCCACAGCCCTGCATGTTTTATATGTCTCCCTGCTCCAACACAACTGATTCAAATGAATTGGTCATTATAACGAGCGTATCATTTGAGAAGTTCCGCCTGCTGTGAGGCACAGGGTCATGTGATCATCTAGGTTACCTATCTAAATATTTCGACATGGGGACTGTTTTTGGTGCAGTGCAGTTTTGTTTAATATTTAGCATTTACACTGAAAGTAGGATTGATGTTGTGCTCGCAAATACGCCACTTGTTGCTCGCGCAAGAGAAATGCACGCACAGCTCAGGCACGAGCGTTGGACTATGTCGCATGATTATTACGTCATGACAAACATTCGTCCAAACTGGCTTTATTGACGTTAGAAAAAATATATGTGCATAAGCACCAAGAGAATATTGTTAATGTAACGCCGTGTCGTGAGGCGAGTGCAGAGAAACCATAAAAACCAAAGACACCGCTGCTGAAGCGTGATGAGCCCCGCGGCTCGTCTTTTAATATAACTTAAACAAACACAAACTCCAAAACAAAAACGGCGTGCACAGTCACGTCTCCTAACATGAACATGAATAGAAAACAGGAACAATAACCCACGCCCTCTCCCAGCAGTCACCAGCCTATATGCCCTCACACCCACACGGCTGAAGGCAATCGGCTTTTCACACGTGTGGGTGTGAGGCGCTGGGGATGCGGGCAGTCCTCCCCCGACTGTACCCCACCGGCAAGACCAAGGGAATGTTACAGTTAAGCACCATATGAACCAACCTGAAACATTTTTACTGGAGAAGTTAAACCGCTAATTAATTTATGAATGGGGTGTGTATTGCAGTTGGTCCTATAGGCCGTAGTACCACCCGTCGGCACAAATCACGGCTGCTTCAAGTCAGACCCTGCCCCCCTGCCTCTTTCACATGCGAAGAAGAATCCTTTCCGAAGTGCATCCCAATTTCCGGTTTCATCCTGCTTACGGTCCCTACGTATGTATTACGTTGGGGTAAGTCCTAAACAGCTACTACACCGCAAAACTTTAAAAGCTGGCCCCTCATCCCTCAGAATAGCAATGATCAATTTCTTCTTGAGCTTTTGCTGTTTTCTGCTAGAGTTGGTACTTAAAGGTACGCAACAATCATAGAACTATAAGTCCTCCTCTTCGTTTGCAGCTTTTCAATACGTATACAATCTGTAGCATTGATGCGCTTCAGCTCGCTGAAGTGGAAGTCTTACCCCGGAAATGTGAAAAAGGCCTATCGGGCCTGAAAAGTTGAACCTGTCAGAACCGAACGGAACCTGTGAAGACTAATGCTTTCTGAAGCCCAAACCCGATTACAGCCAGATATTTTATTAGAACTTTCCCAGACTGTGTCCAGACAGTTTTTTCACACGCTGCACTTCGCTGTGCGTATCAGATGGCACAGAGCTCTATTATAGATAGTGATGCTGACTCATTTGGTATTAAATGGTATATAGAACAGCTGCTGGAAAGTACCCCAGCTAGCAAAATGGATCTGGGCCAGATCTGACCCGAGTGTATAAAAATATCTGGGCCAGATCCGGCCCCCTGGATCCGGCCCAGTGTCAGATTGAATTACGGGCCCCTGAAATTGAGCCAAAACTGCCAGATCTGGCCCAGAATCAGCCCGTATCTGGCCCAAATCTGGCCAGAGTACACTTGCCCAGATCCAGGCACTCAAAACTCAGCTAAAAGTGCCAGATCTGGCCCAGTATCAGCCCAGTTATAGGCCAAATCTGAGCCAGATCTGGGCCATATCCACTATTCCTACTGTGTATTCCATTGCATTATCAGCTATACCTTACCTAAAAAGTAGCCTAGTGATAGTCATGTAGACCTACTAGATAATTAAAACTGCAGTATACAATATGGAATTATATAGTTAAACACTAAAATATGTATTTTAAATGTCGGAAGTAAGGATAGGAGTGTGTGTATAGATATATACAGTAGATACCTGTAGATACATAGTAAACTGAACAGAACTGTGCTATTTTAATGGAGCTGGGCTTTAGGCCCACAGGTTACCACAAATTACAAAATGTAAGAAAGAAATCAAAGGAGCCTACTGTATATTCAAAGTAAACACTTGCACTTGTTCAGTGTGTTGAGTGTGTGTGTTTGAGTACTGTCCCAGTTTTCACCCTATACAGTTGGGAAAACAAGAGCAAGTGTCATAATCTGTTATCAATAACTAATAAACATCTATACATTATTCAAATGTTTTTTTTATAAACAGCACAATACCATAGAAAATATATTAGGAACCAATTATTTGCTACTTACATCTCTGTACAGATGATGGTGGTAGTGGAACTGCAATAATAATAATAATAATAATAATAATAACAGAGATCTTAGTAAACACAAGATTCAGACATTTAAAATAACTTTATCAAAAGGTTCTATATACTGTAATCTTTCTCTACAATGTGTAGAAACCTCCACAGCAAGGTGGGACATTTTTTAGTGTCGCTATGCTAAAATGCATGTGCTGTGTCGTCGTGCACACATACGCCGCCTGTTGAGCTCTCATATACGTTTCTACTGTAATAAAACTACATTTTTCAATTAACATTTAGCTCAACACTAGATTAGAACCACTGAGCCTTTCTATAACTGTATCAAAACACCACCAATCGATTTATAGAATGCATGTGTCATTCATGGTTTAGCCCTGGTCACTACAATGTCAGATTATGGCAACGACGAGTATATTGCTTTCGCATCTATACTCAAAACGAAACAACGTGGAATAATATCACACTTTATTTAAAAACATCAATGTGCATGTGTGGGCGGCAAACAGAGTGTTGTTTGGCTGAGAAGCTGGTGCTTAGTGTGACATCTAGTGGCAGTAAGTATAGGAATAAAATAAAGTCTAGTCTACATAACTACTGTAATTAAGGCCAGAAATAATTCCCAGATTATACCGCTCAAGGGGAAATAAAAACAATAAAATTTAGCGATATGAACCGAACAACTGCTCAAAAATCGAGGTATGAAGCGAACCGTGGACTATGTGAACTGTTACACCCCTACTGGTTAGTGATAAAAATAAAAGAAAATATAATGACAGGCCTGAACGTTGTTTTCACTATGATGTTGAGCCAGGAATCAAATAAATAACACGCTAATTGTCATAGAAATGGAATATGTGTGATCTGAAGAAAAAGTGCCAAGACTGCAAATTGACCTATTACGTTGCGCGAGTGAATGCAAAACCACACAAATGCAGAGCGCAACACTGCCCTATATGTCGAGTCCCACTACCAGTCGG
>JAODUK010085563.1:0-14901 GCA_027564635.1 Typhlichthys eigenmanni
AGGGAGGTTTGGGGTCCCCTGCTGAAGCTGCTGCCCCCGCAACCCGACTCTGGATAAGCGGATGAAGATGGATGGATATATATATTGTAACGAATATGGACTCCAAGCATGCAATGCGGTTGCATAGTTAAGTCAATTTGTTAGTTTATTCAGTTGTAATGTACACATTTACCTGTTATTGGGCATTAATGTTATGTTCTATTCTATTCATAGGTACAATGTTTTGGGTACTAAGACAGTTCTTTTGAGGCACAACCATGACAATATATATAAAATGTGTGTGCAAGAGCTGAAGTCACTTCCGCGTTATGGGACCGATTGGAAAAAAATATATATAGTACCGTACCGCACCGTAGTCAACGGCGAGAATAAAATTATTTTAAAATCTTGTTTTAATAGGCTTTCTACCATAACTTTCCATTTCCAAGTGGCGACTTTAGCAGGCGCTCAGAAATAACATCATGAAACTACATTACCCATGTTGCTTACTGTTACGGTACAAAATTGCATATCCGAGTTGAAAGGTGGAAAACGTCAAATTCACGCTGCCTGCATTACAAAACGAACTGACAAACGTCTAGCCTTACTTTCCCATCTAAGCCTTTGTTTTATCAAATAATGACAATGTCAGGAAAGACAAAGGACCTCCTACAACTGGACTTGTATGGGTTACTTGGTATTGAAATCACCGCGACACCAAAAGAGGTATGTTTTGTTAATGTAGGTATCTACTGACAGTTAGCAAACGTTAGAAACATGGACCAGAGACTATGATCAGAGCCAGTTACCATTACGGTACGGTATCGGTACTTGCACGCTTGAATTAATGGGCTGTTATACTGTAGTATTTTCAGTAATTTTAGAATATTTACATTTCTTTACATTATGTGCAAGGAGCTTTATTAGTTAGAAGATACTGTAATGGCACTTACCGATACCGGTACGTTACAGCATGTCCCTACGGTACCGTACCGTACGTCAGAGATGCTTCTGTGCGGTTATGTGGATGTTTGTCGATTTAAAAAAATACAACAATTCAAAGGGACACCAGCAATTTAGTGTGTAATGTGTGAAGTAAAGTAGGTGCTAACATGATAATAATCCATACATATGTGATACGTATAGTTGCCCATTAAGGGGCAGTATTGCACTAGCTTCGTAATAAAGTTTGCTTGTGTTATGTATGCTTTTGCACTATACCGTAGTGGTTGAGAGCTCTACGGTAGAAAAGGTGGACACTCAATTTTAGAGGTATTAGCCTATTCCAAGTTTTGTGTTTAGTTTTAGAAAATGTTTTGATGTGTTGAATATAGCCTAACATTAGGCCTGAAATCACACAATATAATTGAAGATTTGTGAAATTTACCATATTATTATTTTATTATAACAAGATAAATACATGTGTTATTGTGTCAAACAAATATTCTGGAACCCACACACAATTTGAATCCTGTATTATTTTTCAGGGTGCATTCACACGTGGTCTGAACCAGTCTAAACTCAAACTCCAGCCACACTGAGGGAGACCTGGCTTTGTCTGTCTAAATTGTTGTGGCCTTAACAGAAAGCTTGTCCTGAAATACAATTCAGATTATCTTCCCCATCTCATTGTCCAGCCGTTATTTCTGCACGAACACCTTTCTTCACAGCTCCCTGCTTCAAAAATCCACAGACTAGAAGAACAAGGGGAGAAATTAGTTTATGTAAATGTGGCCTATTCAAAGTCTTCACCTGACCAGAGGTGTGCTGGAGGAAGTAGGCTATATGGTTGTGGCTTGGGCATAAACAATGTTTAAAAATTAGCTGGTCTTTTGAGTGCTACTGATATTTAGGAGAGATGATGATGTAGTTTTGTGTGAAGTACATTGAGCCAATGTATGAAGGCTATGCCATCATTTGGGCTACTTAGCCTTGTTAAGGCTGCTTTTTCATCATCATCATCATCATCATCATCAGAGAGAGGAAGGCGCTCATCCCAGAGAATGTTTATGCGGGCTTAGCCACAATTTAAAAACGTAAAAAACACAATATATCTGAATCCTGCTCCCCCTGGTTCCATTTAGCATCGCTTGTCTTTGCTGTTAGCTTGGCTGGGTGAAAAATGTTAAATATTGTTTTGTAAATGAATGTGTGTAACTAGAGGGGAGTGCTCTTCACTTAGTTTCATGACCTTCACCTGAATGAAACAAGCTGTGTAAAGTTGCAAAGTTGTGCTCATCTGCATTTGCTGTATACTGTAGCCTATAGTGGTATCAGTGTTATTCCCTTTTATCAGGTTGTTCAAAGTTGATGAGTTGTTAGTCTAATATTTGTATTTATCTCTATTAGCTCTCTAGCTAGCATTTCAATACTCTACCCTGTACAGCACTCCTGTGCTAACACCATAGACATCACAGTTGTGTTTCAAACAAACCGTGAGAATGCATGGAGACAGTCCTCCCCTCAAGGACACAAATGTGATTCCTTTAGTGCGATAATGCACGCTGAACCAGTTGAACCTACTACTACCTCTTCTTGTCTGGCAGATGGCTGCTAGATCATGAACAGACAATCTGATTGAGGCTGCTATCGGGCTGGCTTAGTCTCAGTGTTTTACTTTTCTTGTCAGTCCACTGTCTGCTTGCTTGCTGCCATCCGTGCAGAATAAGCCATGCCCTCGGGTGAGTGGTTAACTTGGGCAGCCTTTAGCAGGGCCAGCTCATGCTAATTGTATCACTGTTCCAAAAACATGCTCCTGAATGGCAAGTCATGCACGCCCAGTGTATCTTTTGGGGACAGCCGCAGGATTGCATCTCTTTGCCACAGACAAACACACTATAACTAATGTGTGTACCCAGGCAGGTTCACTTGCACATGCATGCTGGCTCACCTAAACTCACAAGGCAACAGAGCCAGCCACACATATAGCGCTTCACAGGCAACTATTTCTACAAAAGTTAAATTTTACAGGATGCTGTTCCCTCTCTCTCTGATCTCTTCATACATTATGTATCGCCTCCTGTCCTCCTCTTTACAACTTTGTGCATCCAGCCCATAATGTCATGTTAAAGGCATAGTAGTAATTAAGGAAGATGAGCTCTTGGCAGAGCTTGCAGCTAATCAGCCGCACAAGACTAGGGGCCCTATCGGGGCTCTTCTCTTGCATCAGGTTAGTCAGCTGTAATTTAAGCACTAACGTCTATCTTAATGAGTGCAGTATGTGTGCCATGTAACTAAGACTGTGGCAGGCAGCGGGGCGGCACAGGGAGTTCGTTTCCACCAAGCGCCAACCATCAGGCTACTGTTTGACTCCCAGTGGAAGTTTGGGACGCAGGGGTTTTTTCTTGATCCCTCTGTAAACTGAGTTGGCCAAATGGGTTGACATTTTGCCAGTCTGCCTGCCTTAAGGAGGAAACATATGTCTGGAATTAGAAAAGATGAAATTTAAATGAAGGCCATTGGAGTAGGAGATTATAGAATGATTACACAATAACACTCTTGACTTTTATGCTTTCTGAGCAGAAGGGAGGGGATTGTGTTGTTTTTTTTTTTTTTTTTTTTACTGAGAAGTTCTTATAGTTATCTCTTCAAAGTGTGCCTCACATAATTGATTCAAGGGCCCATTCTGAAAGGTCACGGGGAGCTATACGAAGATAATTGCTACGTGTTTTGACCATAATTGGGCGGGCTGTAGGGATACGCCACTTGATCTGAGAAAACCCTTATGAACTGCCATCGAAGCGAAGCTGACATGCGACGGCGTAGCGCACTAATGTAGGACCCGAGTGGTTTCCTTCATCAATTTGGGCTCACGTGCTTCAGCATTGAAGGAAGCAATCGTGTATTATTTCAGTAAGCATCGCTGACGCAACCGCTCTTATTTATCAGAGAGGAGATTGAGGAGATGAGGTCAGAGTGTGGATAGGTGAAGGGACAAAGCCAGGTCTAGGGAGAGCCACACTGTCAGGTGTCTTTTTGTGGCCTATGCAGGGCTTCATGCAAGCCAACCACACTGGGATAGCTGCAAGCTGAAAGATGGAGCATTGTAAAGCATTTCAATGGAGCAAAAATGCAACGCTTTTGGTCATGTCACCAACGGCATTTTACTGTGAAGGCTGACATAAGCAGGGACCAGACAGCTAAATCTACCATGCATGCAACAGTAGAGCATTTTTTTAAATTGACAGGAACTCTGTCTGTTTTCCTGTAACAGCCTACTATGCTGTTATGTCCAAACCAGAGCCATATATATGGGATCTGTGTATTAGAGGAGTGCTAATCAGTGTAATTTACCATAGGCTGGAAGTGATTTCTTTTTATACAGTTACAGCTACACACTGAAGCACAGTAAATAATGCTCTCCTGGATTATGATTGAACCTAGTGTAACTAGTGTAAATATGAATGACATATTCAGGCTTGCCAGGAGCCATGCTGAGGCTCAATAAAGGCAGCTCTCCGTCAGGCGATGGGATTGCTGCGTTGAGCCACCCAACCTCGAACATGGCTTCCCAGCCTCCAATCACAGAACAGATTGGATTCTATCTGTCCAATAGAGATTACTCAACCTCTTTAAGCAGCCTCTTTCAATCTCCGACTGACGAGCACTGTATGCGCTGTGTAAATCAGGGTGCTCTCCAGTCTCCAGCCCATTGTTCAGGCCACCTGCCCTAGACAGCGTAGTACACTCGTTTAACAGTGGGTCCAGACGGTGCTAGACATGGCAGTGAGTGCAGACAGATTACAGGGACTGAGGAAAGTCAGAGAACAGGAGAGTTCGGCCACCTTTCTCTTTCCTTGTATGCAGAAGCCATTCAAAAAGCAGTGAGAAAACGGCGACAGGGAAGATGCGGTAAACAGAGAGACTGAGACGGGGAGAAAACGCATTTCTGCTTGGCGCTGGTCCACAGCCTCGCGTGTCAGCATGGATCTGTACTGTAAGAAGGCATAGTGTGCCAAGCAGCTAGATTGCTGGCAGGATATGCCTTAATGATGTCTAGCCTCCCAAAGCCCCCCAACGTACCAGTTTGAAAAAATCCACTGGAAATATGATATGACAAAAGCCAGAGTCGAGTCTAGTGCACCAAAAGCTCGAAAAGAGCTATTATGACATTTAAGATGAATGGTGGATAGGTGTTGACCTCTTAAGATTTTATCCAGATGCCTTTTGTGTATGCCTTCTCAAATTGAGAGTCTAGGCTTCTTTTCCCCCCAGAGAAGTTGTGCCATGGTTTATTATCCAACAGATCTATACGTGATGATGAATACTTTAGGGCCGTGGTACTGTTTACTGCTCACGTTGCACACTTACCACATACACTCTTGCTTTCGTCTAGTCGCACACACTGATCGCAGACACAGAATGGTGCAAAATGACAAAATGAAGCAGGAATCCTACTGTAGTAGGCTATATGCCAAAAGGCAAATGTTTCCCGGACATGCAGGAAGGAGCCCCTGGTTTCCCTGAGCACACAGTCGGAGATTGATTTGCTTTGGAGGGAAAGGGTGAAGGCACGCAGAACGCTGGCATGGTTGATTAAGTCTGCAGTCAGTGTACGTGAGAATGTGTGTGCAGAGGATGCATGTGACTACTCACGCAATGCATAGACCTAATACGGGAGTGTGTGTGTGTGTGTGTGTGTGTGTGTGTGTGTGTGTGTGTGCACACAATATGTGCCTGTCCTTTGTAAGAATGCAATACTATTATTATTATTATTATTATTTATTTTTTGTTTAAATTCTAATAAAATGTAAGGAAAAGTATTATTAATCTTATAATTGAAGAATTGCCGAGTGAGCTTTATAGCGAAACAAAGGATATGTGTAAGAGGTCATGAAACATGACAGTGCTTATCTGTTTTCTTGAGAATGTTGTACTGTACACAATCAAGGCAAGTATACAAGTACTGAGTAGAAGGGCAATTCCCTTTAATACATTACGTTTAGAGAGGGTGGCCTGTTTGTGCAAACAGAATAAGAGATTTTAAAGAATTTAATCTTGTCTGAATTTATTTGGATAGTCACACGGCTTAGTCAACTGTCTGTGAATTTCCACAACAGCTGTGTGGAAGGCCTCTGCATTGCAGTTCTCAGTTTCCCAGCCACTGGCCCCTTTAAAACAATTTTTTAAAAATATAATTAATATGATTTCCCCAACTTTTTAGAAGCCTAATGAAAACCACCTAGTCATTAACGGTTCTTGACGAATGCCTAAAAATGCTTAACATTCCTCACAATGACAGAAACTTTAGAAAAATCTGCCCCAACTGAAACCTTGTAAGACAGTTCAATGCTCCCAATTCTTGTTATATTTAGTTTTTCTAATTTGGTTCCCCAAAATCCCTAATATGGTTTTGGCTCCAAGCCTAAAATATTAATGGCCGCCTTCCCGATTCTGTGATCGACAATGGAGCACTGTATGTGTATGTTGTTATAACTTCTTCCTTTCCCCCCTACCCATGTTTAACATTAGTCTAGGTATTACTTGACTGCCCCCTCAAGCCAAATTAGTCGAGCAAACTGGCAGGGGCTCTCATGAATGTAGTGTCATCTACTTGAGTGTTCACTAGGTGTTGTAGGATGCGCCTGGCTTTGTAGATCCCATTTCCAACGTGTCAAATTGAAACAAAGCAGAGAAGATTAATCCAGATATTGATTTGGACCAAATGATCGGGTCCAAATCAAAATGCAAACCATATTGCATACTCTTGGCATGGCAAACCATTAATTTTTTCCCCCCATCGATTCAAAGGGACCATAATTTCTATGCACACTTTGTGTTTTTCTGTGCCAAGGACAGCGTGATAAAGAATAATCCCTGATAAATAATAGTCCCTGAAAGAAAGACTTTTGGATTCCGCATGACCAAGGATTCAACTTAGATGCCTGCTTTTTTAATTTCCCCTGTGCCTAAATGTTTCTCTGCTCCTCTTTTGTCTTGCAGATCAAGAAAGCATATCGTCAGAAAGCCTTGACATGCCACCCTGACAAGAATCCAGACAACCCTAAAGCAGGTGAGTCTCAGCAAGTCAATGCACTTTCCACTATGTCTGTTTTCTATCTCGTTTCTCATGCTTTAACAACCTATGTCATTTACATGAGAACTGTATGTGACCAGCGATATTAACACAGATGACAGCATCACATTGTATCTTGCTCAAGTATACTTTGAGGTAGGAACTTAAAACCAGGATCCTTTGACTGACAGATTATTTTACAGACCACTAAGATGCCCTGCTTCCTTCTTTCTAAGCATCTTCAATGTGCTATTGTGAAACATTTAGTATATCTGATTACACAAATGCTTAAAATCCTCATGTCGCAATTGGGCAGGACAGTCTAGTGTTTTGGACTTCCTGACAGAAGGTTGTGTGTTCGAGCCCCAGAGTCATTCTATCTGTAAGCATCCTTGAGCAAGAGGCTAAAACCCTAAAACTGGTCCTTGTAATACGTGCGCTGTATGCCGCTTTGGACAAAACACTGTACGAAATGACTTAATTTTAGTATTGTTGTTAACGGTAATAGTCCAAGTGCATTGCTAGTAAGGTTAGGTTAGGTTAGTTAGGTTGGTCGCCAACCAACATGTCAACTATGAGACCAGGACAATTCAATGTAGGTTTCCGATTGGGGGAGGGGAGGCATCTTGGACAAAAGGCTGCTTAGGCATGTTTTTAAGTGAGGTTTGTGTGGTTTCTGGATGGCTAGGACAATTCCTGATTATTTCAGGGAAATGAAAACTAGGAAATGGGTGTTTTTTTTTTTTGGGTGGGGAGGGGGTGATAGAAAAGCAGGGGGTCGGTTTCCCAGAAATGGAAAAGAAGTGGTTTTGGAGGGCCTCGCTATAACTCTGACATGCTCAAGCTTGCTCGCACGAGAGCAGGGCAAGCTTTGGGGTTTGCAGCCCTTTTGGAGGCCTGCTTGTGTGCACATAAGAGGTGAGGCAGGGGTCACGATTCTGCACATCCATATATACACACTATGTACGCATACGCAAAAAAAAAAACAAATGTTGTGACACTCTGAACTGCCTAGTGGGCATGGCAGATCTCAAGAGTTGGATTGAGTTCCAGTCTGTTATATGCATAGAGGTAACATTACCCCAGTCTGCTAGCAGTATGGTCTCCAGAGCCCCTTGTTTGTGCGCCGCTCGATCCCCACAGGGAGTAACAATACCAGTCTATTAAGCCTCCCCATAAGTGAGTGATTAGGGTTGAACAGTGTAGTGCATTGGTGTTGTAAGAGGGAGGCGGATTGTGGTATTTTGTGTGTGTGTGTGTGAGAGAGTGCAGAGTTTTGTGACAATTAGGTTGCCGGGGCGTTTCGAGTAGCAACATTAGTGTGCTGTAAATGAAGATGGATGGAGAGAAAACATGTTCTATGACACCTTAGGCACCCTTTTTCTTGTCTTAGTTCATGTCGGCCTTTCTTTGCCACCGAGACCTTACGCTGAGCAGACAGTAGGCTCTCGGTTATTTTCAAATAGAAAATCAATGTCAAATGTAGTTGGCGTTGTCGCTTGCAATATCACGGTATTACCCTGGCTCGTCTAGTGTAGATGCTTCCAGACCCCATGTATGTGTTTCTTAAAAAGGGGTTGCAGACCTTTTACTTTTATTACATATTTTAACACATTTTAAAGACATGAAATGCACCATATATGATAATGAGCGCATGCATATTTTCTAGAACTACATTTGTACATGGTTGTGCGCCCATGCTGTGCTGATGTATGTTTGTTGTCCCAGCTGAGCTCTTCCACCAGCTGTCTCAGGCTCTGGAGGTGCTGTCTGACGCTGCTGCTAAGGTAAGGCCAGTGGCCTCCCTCCCTCCGGTTGCCAACCACTGACTGACACACACATTGACACACATGCGCAATGCACACCCATGTGTACCTGTGTGCAGGCTGCCTACGACAAAATCTGTGCTGCCAAGAAACAAGCAGAGGCGAGGAACCGTAAGCTAGATGACAAGAGGAAAAAGATTAAGTTAGGTGAGTCTATACAAATAAAAATAACAACTTTCATGCGGAAATAAATGAAAATATCTGCAGCTGCAGTCTTTAGTAACACAATGCTATGCTGCTGTTATAAATGTAATCATTACATTTGAGCAAGTAGCAAATATTTTGTTGTAGGTTAATTATTTTATTGTAGTATGTTATAGGCAACTATACCATATAACAAGTATCTTATTATACCAGTAATACATATTTTTGGAACTGTATAACATATTATAAACATTCTAAAGTGGTGTTTACAACACAAACAGGCAGCTGTACATGTCATTTGAGCAACGCTGCAAGTGCTAGACACTTGTAAAGTAGCTACATTATTTCTTATTTGCTGGGAAATGTTCATGACTCATAGCAGAATGAAAACCCTCCACACCACCCATACATATGCAACATACATTTGCATCATATTTTGCTGTGCGTGTGTGCTTGCTTTCCTCTATGTCTGCGTGTGCTATGACAGATCTGGAGACAAGGGAGCAGCAAGCTGAAGCCCAGAGCCAAGAAGAGGTGAAAATCACCAGAACTCTAGAAGAGGAGGTGAGACGTTAAATAGGCGTGCCGTGGCAGTATGTCTGAACTTCACATGGGCTCGGATGACATAAAGACCCTGCAAACTACTGTTAATATGACATCGAGACAGTCCACAGCACTACAGGATATAGTGAAGCACGTCCAGGTGCATTTGTTGAGTTATATGTGAAACACTCCCTTCTGATTGACTTGAAGTCCTCCTTGGGCCAGGAACAAAACACAATTATCAGTGAACCCATTAGGTGAAATTGCATGACTGCTCCCACTTTGTTCGTAAAGCCTGTGCTGAATACAAACTGTTTGCGTGCGTCTGAGGTGAGTCATGGCTCGTGCTCAACGTGTTTAATGCATGCAATTACAGGGGCCATGTGCGTTCCCTGGGAATTACGTTTCCAGAAGGTGGCACTGTTCCATTTTCTGTCTCACCATCATCAGGTGATTATGTTGCTAGAGCTGATCATATGAAGTTACACTTTCTCCTAGAGGCGCTCTTAACACGCTTACCTGTTGTGAAATGCCGTCACACAACAGGTGAGAATCCGAAGAATCACATCAGCGCTTATGTGAGCTTGGTTGTGAAGTCACATAGTCTACATTGGTGCATGCCTCCATCAAACCAATGATTCATGACATGGATGTGCACAGAGTACGATTAAAGTCACGCACACAAAACTAAATATACATATTAAACATCCGCTGAAAGAAACATATGCACATTTTCTAATATATCTCATACACGCACACAAAACAACCTTCACTGTCAGTATTTCACAAGCCTCTTCGGATCCTTACTCCTATTATTGTATTTATGTGTTTGTCTGTCTTGCCAGATTGCCCGTTTAAGGGAAGAGGGTTCTAAGCTCCTTCAGGAAGAGCAGAGGCTGGTCAGAGAACAGATCCAGAGGGAGAGAGAAGCCCAGCACAAAACAGACAACACACACATAGGTATGTATGGGCACATACCACAGTAACACTAGTGCCATACAGATGAAAATAAATCTTGCTTAATCTAGTTCTCTCCAGTCCAGTTGCCAAAACCTCAGCACACTCGTACAACTCTATCGTGCCCATCACGCTTTGTGTCCATGCCAGTCTAGCAAACCACACCAGTCAACAGGCATCCTGTGGTTTAGTAAAAGCTCACACAAAACCAATAACAATGCTGGCACGAATGTTTATTTGAAATTATGATTCGTTGGAACACATTGAATGTTTAAGAATGCTCAGTTGACAGACTATTTTAGCTTTTTAACAAATATATCGTGCCATCTTAGACATAGCACGATGCTATGTCAGACACAGTTGTCTGTCTCCTTGGTACTATATTAACATTGGACACCCAATGTGTGATTCCTGTAGCCATGCAAAAATACACAGCCTAGTTAAGTGGCGCTGTGGCAGTATTCAAGGGAATGCTGGTCCCTGGCCTATGATAGACCCCTTCTCGCAGTCACGTAGTAGCAAAGTCAGCATGTCTTCACTAAGTCTATTCGCACGCAATCTACCCCCAAGGCCCCCCCGAGCTTGACAAGCAGCTCAGCTCCAATTTGGCGAGTCGGAGCCAGTGTGGTGAAGGGCAAAACCTTTGACCTCATGGCTACACAGTTCCTTGACAGCTTTTACTGCAAAGCATTCTCCCCAGGCAGGCACACATCTTGTATTAAATGTCTCACCTGAATAATTTTCTATATCTTTCTTGCTGTCCTTCCCCTTTTTCTCTGCTGGTAACCTTTGACCCAGGAGCCTCTGGAGTGGATAGATGTTCCAAGAGCAATGTGACCCCCAAGTTAAAAGTAAGTGTTTCTGCTGTGGGCTTGCAGACAGGGGCTGGGGCTGGAATGAGATTCTGGATGAGGACTGAGATGCTGGAGATGGAGAGAGGGGAATGGAGAGGAAGAAGGCTATGGGAGTCTTCTCTGAAGGAATGGCTCCATCATACTGGATGAATTACCCTTCAAGGGGATTTTGATATAAACCAATACATTTTTAATACATTTGTTTATAGAGCACATACTGCCCCACAACTGAACACGTGGGCTTCTCTAATGCCAGTTTGTCCAGTGTAGGCCTGCTGTTACTATGCATAGAAAGGGCTTATTATATTTTCTTCTGGTAACCAACCAGCCGGCGTGTATTAGCAGACACTGGGGATGTTGGCTAATGTGTTTAGATATTTAATCTGGTTTTAAAACGTGATAGCCATCGAGTGCAGTGGTGTATTCCCCTGGCGTTTGTGTGTTCTGTTAGGAAAACAAATGGCAGTCTCGAGTATCATGGTATAACATGTCAGGTTCACGTGCAAGGAGACGTTGTGGAGATTAATCTTGTGTTGAAAGATGGGAAAACACAACACCATCAATCTCAGGCATGAATATGTGATAGCTTTGCAGACAACTTTTGAAGACTGAAATCTGATTCTAAAACTTTACCTACAGATTTGTCATTACATTACACATTACATTATACACATTTGCGTTGCAAATGTGTATAACGTCTGATGACATGTTCCTCTCATAATCAAGCTAATTACATTTTTATTAGATGCTAGCTTTTATCTGTTAGTTTCTTCTTTTGGTTTGTTAAATACTGGCATGTCTGGAAGTTTGACTTTTTTTTTTTTGGTTGCTAAAAATCCTTTTAATCAACATTTCGTGTGGACTGAAATCGTGACGATCACCCAACTGCTTCCACGCCTCATTAAAAGATGAATGTGCTGGGAGGTTATCATTGGGTAGAGGACAGCACTCTTGGAAGCATGTGTGCATATTTGTTCTTAAAAGAAATATAGACGGGGCATTTCCCGGACATGCTGTTTTGACATTGAACAGAATGCTGGATGTAAATCAGTATTCAGTCCCTGCCATTTATAATACTGCTCAGAACGGTTAGTGTGATAAGGTCTTAGCCCTGTTACTCTGGATATGAACACATGCACAATGTCTCAGTATGTGTCAGCGGAATGCGCACCTACAGTAACAGTGGTGGAATTTCAAGTACACAATGAATTCTTCAAGATATTTATGGCAGCTAAAAAGATTTGCTCATCCTTGATATAATAGTTTTAAGTAGGTGAGTCACCATGCGATGTTTGGTCCTGGGATCATTTTGTGTTCGTATTCGGCACATCTGGTGACAAGGAAGCTGGTTACAATGGGCAGCACTTCTGTCCAGACTGAGCAGTCTGGTTAGTTCAGCTACAGTGGTGATCTGTGTATACTGCATGCTGTTTGCTTATCTCGTATCCATCAGCTGTCCCCAACCACAGGCTAGCGATGATTCTCCATTCTAAGAGTTGCTTTCTCTTTCTCTTTCCAGCTTAAGTGGAAGTGTTGTAAAGACGATAACACAAACGGGGGCTATTCTCAAGACGTTCTCACCAATCTCCTGCACAAGGTAAGTTACTATGTTACTACACACATCAATTTACTGCAAGTCTACATGAACCTATCTCCCAGACCTGAGCCATCATCATAATGAGCCATGCATACAGTCCGGCCGTGGTATTCAGGACTGGATGACATCAGCGCAGTAGATGGGTTTTTAGTCTTCCCCCTTTTTAAACAAGGCCCATTAAGTTTTGTTGCAGTGAAAGTGCTGAAGGCTATGTTGTAGTGCCCTTTTAAAGCCACGCACGCCATTGTTAGTGCCCCTGTTACCAGGCGAGTTTAGCGGGGCCAGGGGAGTCTCTAGGAAATGGGCTCTTCTCATGCAACGCAATACCACCTTGTGCTGTGAGCCGCCACAGGGGCTTCTGGTGGACTTGGAATGACGATAGGGCATGTGTCACTGACGTCAGGCCTCCCATAAAAGAGACGCCTCAATGTCTCATCCGCACGCACTCAATCAACCTGATTTGTAGAAGGGAAGGGTCAGGGCAGAGACGAGAGCGAGTAGCCATTGCTTATTATTAATTCCCAAGTAAACAAGAGTGGATGCTGGGGGAAACGGCGGCCTTTAAAATCTCCAGGATCATTGAGTGGTTAAGCAATGGTGTGAAAGTACGCTGTAGAGGCGGCCACTCCTTTGTGGGAGAACGAGTGCTGTGTTTGCTTGTCTGTGTTTGGATTTGTATACTTTGGCTCCCTCATAGTACTCTTAAGGAAAGACGAGACGTATTGAGATACTTCACTTTTCTGAAATGCGGACTTCTCACACCGTTGTCGGCCCACGCTAGTGTCCTCAGCATCCAGTTAGCATTCCTGGTCTGTCCTTTTCCCAGGAACTATATATATAGATTAATTTTTTTCTGGCAAAGTGATCCCTCGAGTCCCCTCTCCCCTTCCTCCAAAGCCTCTGCTTTGGGCTGGGTGGGAGCTGAGCACCCCAAGGGTCTCTGGCTTTAGGTGACAGCTTCTGACAAACCCTGCAGAACCTCACTAGGGGGCCAGAAACCATTATTAGCTACATCTGATAGGGGCCACCTTCAAGCTTCCTGAGCCAGAAACTGTCCCTAGCCTTTTCTCATTTTCCTCCCTCCGTTAGGTCAGAGAGTGGCCTTGGCAGAGACTGTCCTCCCCTGCCCTCTCCCTAGTCATTGTAGCAGGGAAATACATGGGAGTTGGTGCCAATCTCTCGCCACCATCGCAGAGAGTGATTTTGTGAAAGGTGTCAAAAGGAGCGGCTGCGCAGACCAGCATTGCTGCTGGTAAACACACAGGCAGTGTCACAGAGGTCTCATTTGTATGCGTAATGTTCATTTGAAATGCTGCACGTGGAATGACGGCCACTTTATGAATGTATATAGATTTCCGCAACACACACTGGATACTGCCTTTTATTATTATTACAGTGCTCTGCTGTGTTTTGCGTTTCTGAGTCTGCACTTGCTTTGCATTTTCATAGTAATGGTTTGTGCTTTGACGGGAAACTAATTTGAATGTCCCGGATTCTTTCCATCTGCTCTCCTTGTTTATCCTCTCTTCCTGCTGTGTTGTTCTTGCTGTACTTCCAGTATGGAGATGTTTTGAATGTGCTCGTGTCAAGTAAGAAGAGAGGAAGTGCCGTGGTGGAATTTGCAACGATCAGAGCAGCTGTAAGTACCCAAACTCTTCCTGGTCTGTGTCCTCGTTCTGTCTCGTAGCGTGCGTTTGCATGCTATCGCACTTGTTTACTTTGTCCAAGGTATAATAAAAAGAAAAAAGAGATGGTTCTTCCCCAGAACACAATGAGTAAACCATTGCGATGTTCTAGACAGCCTGCAGGACTGTAAATGTGTGCTGATGGGAGACGGACGGAAGGATTTAAGCTGCCCCATTGTTTTGTGTCTGGCTCCTCAGGGCCTTTTTGTTGAGATGCTGACATAGTATTAATGTGGTGGGGGGGGGGGGGGGGGGGGGGGGGGGGGGGGGGGGGGGGGGGGGGGGGGGGGGGGGGGGGGGG
>JAODUK010085564.1:0-10000 GCA_027564635.1 Typhlichthys eigenmanni
AAGGAAAGACGGTATGGGTATCAAGACAGAGAAAACAAGGACAGACAAGTGTTACACAGTAAGCAAGGGAGAAAGCAGAGAGGGAGAAAAGAAAAACACAGCCTAAGACAGAGACAGAGAGAGAACCACAGTCTACACATAAAGATGTCCCGATGCCACATCAAAGTATGCACAGTAAATGCACAGTAATCTGGTTCAAAGTAAGTTGTGGGTGTAAACTCTACCACATGGCAGCACGAAACACGGCCTCATGGTTATTTATTTTGCCCGTGAGGCTGCCGGTAACACCAAACTACGGTTTGAGCCTACATTCAATTATAATTAATAGAAAGAAACCAAATATCTTATTTTTTATTTATAGGGTTAAATTATAATAAAACTTCAAGGACATATAATATAATGCATAACCTAAATATGCTTCCAGCATATCATGACAGCTATTATAAGTAAGGTAGTCAGCATTACTTATTTTCTTAAGATCTGGTAGATGTGTGAAGCAGGCGTGGTCAAAGGATCAACTTGGATACTGTGTTTGACGTGTGATGGCTCATGGCATGAGACACACAGAAAGCCCTCTGTTAGAGCAAGTATGAAGAAAAGGATGACAAGGCAGCAACCAGGCACTATTTCTGTCCCCACTATGTATCTGTGTGCATCTTACAGGACTCACCTGTCTCTGGGAAGACCAAAGACCTCTTCCCCGGGTCTCTCTGGAGTTGAATCTGCTTCACTGAGAAGATGGACGCCGCTGAAACATAACAAGTGTGTGAGCATACGCAACCATGAATGATGCACCAATCTGAAATGTGTTGTGATTAAACCAAATAAGATAAGAGTGTATTCATAAATATATAACATAACATAACATAACAATTAAAATAATACATAAAAAAAAAAAACTTTTGTGAATAAAAAGTTCAACTATTATCACTACTTTCATGATTGAGTCATATTGTAATTAATAGTTACCCAAAGTCAAAGTTGTAAAACATGTTTTATAATTTTACCATTTGATATAACTGCATATAATACAACAATAATAATAATATTTATTTATTTAAATAATATAATAAATCAAATACATTTCTAATTTACATTTTTATTTAACTTTAACAGCAGAACAAAAGTGTCTTGCGTCTGTGTGTGTGTGTGTGTATGTATACTCACTGTCAGCTAGTGTTTGGACCTGCTCCCCTAGAGTCTTAAAGTATGGGTGTCTGATAGCCTCTTCTGCAGACACACGCTTCTTAGCCTCAAACTAGTGACAGACAGACAGACAGACAGACAGACAGAGCATTGCATGAACTCACTGTGAACCTGAAAATGCTTCATATTGCTCTTTGTTCTCATGTAATGCTCCACGTTTACCTGCAATAGCACTGAGAGCAAGTCGTGACCATCACTGTCTATCCTGTGACAAAGAGGCAGTGAGATAAAGAGTGAGAGAGAGACAGAGAGAGAGAGAGACAGAGAGGGAGAAAGCAGGCTGTCAGGACACACTCCTTACATCAACAACAGCAGCGGCTCGACTACAGATCCTACTGAAAATCAATCCTGCGTCTCCTATTACATGTAATAGTCTTATGCTGACTTCATCTATGTGCAGGCGTGTGTTGGCGTGAGTATGCAGGTGTGTGTGTGTGTACGTGTGCACCGGTGGGTATGGGTGTACACACCTGGGGGCGTGATTGACCAGGGGCTCTGGGTGGTAGCTAGGGAAGTTGTAGGTCTTGAACTCCTCATTGGTAGTGCTGCCGGGCCAGGTCTCTTCTGTAGGCGTGCCTGAAGACAGAACAATTGTTCTCCAGCATGGTGGAGATGTGTATATCACACACACACACACACACAATACACCGCACACTGATGTTGCCTCACCTAAGATGCGGAATATGAGGTGCAGTTCATCCTCTACAGTGGATCCAGGAAACAGAGGTCTACCTGTGATCATCTCATAAAAGATACAGCCCACACCCCTGAGGACAGACACCAGACCAGTAGACACTCTTTCAGACACGGATTTGGCAAAACAGAGTGACGATTGCAATGGTATATGAACGCATATGTATTCTGCTACCTACTAGTATCATCGTCTATGAACACACATTAACACAATGTAGCTTTAGCTGAGAGCCATGTAGACAACCGTTCACTCCAATGGATCGTTTTTTTCACAGCAATGGCAGATCGAGGAACCTCAATACAGTTCCAGGAGGTTAGCCGCAAATACTGAAGTACCCTACAAATTATATTGTAACCGTAAATCCATGTATTTATTAACTACTGATTACCAAACATTTTAGTTATGCATCAGTTCAAATTACCCACCAAGCACAGTTTTGCATCTACATGAACTTGCATCTACATGAACCATGTGACCGCTGAGAACGGGACTCTCTTCTACATGGCTCTGGGCTGAGCTAAGCCATCTCCCAAAGCCTATAGCCATACTGTAGAAAATAGAGGACGCTTGCACGTCACAGCCAGGTGGTGGAGCTAAATTTGACTAAAGGACACCCTGTTCTCCCAACCCACTGACAAACGGAAGCGGAAAAGTACAACATCTTCAAAATGCTAATTGCATGTGGGCAGGGAAAGGCTTAGCACCTCAGCTAACAGCCCACTTTAATCCTCTTTGTGTAAGTGAACGTACACACTGGAAGCCAACATGAAGGAGAGACCTGTGAGAGGTGCATGAGACAGAGGAAGTAGAGTTGATGGGAGAACAGGGATAGGCTGACAGCAAGTGTCTGTATGTACAGTAAATATGCACGCGTATGCTCACCACATGTCAATGGGTGTAGAGTACTCAGTGGAGCCCAGCAGCACATCTGGCGGTCGGTACCATAATGTCACAACCTCATTGGAGTAGGTCTTAGTAGGGACAGACTTAGCTCTGGCCAAGCCTGGGTTCAAACACATAAATAATAAGAGCAAATTGAGCACATCCAGTTTAGTTTGTTGTGCGTGTAGTAATGTTATTGTTCTGGCAGAAAACATTGTAACACCTCCGACAAAGTTAGCAAAAGTGCTGATCTACCAAAGTCGGCCAGTTTGAGCTCTCCCCTTTCATTGATGAGCAGGTTCTGTGGTTTGAGGTCTCTGTGGAGGACCTTCCTTTTGTGGCAGTAGGCTAGACCCCGCAGCAACTGGAATAGGAAGATCTACAGGAGAGCACAGAATGGCAGATAAGGGGAGAGAAGAAGGGGGAATAGGAGGGGAGAAGAGAGCAGAGGAAAGGAGAGGAGAGGAGAAGAGGAGAGGAGGGAATAAGATAGAACAGTAGAAGATATTACATGTATTATTGAAGTGTAATAGTTGTATCAGGTTTATTCATTCTTCAGAACACCTTTTTATCATCTTTATAACATCTTCCAGCTTACCTTGACATTATAAACACTCATGATGCTCCCACAGTCGTCCATGTACTGTTTCAGATCCTTTTCCTTGAGGGAGAGACGGAATCATATAATCAATAAAAGGAAAAAAAGAAAGAAAAAAGAAAGAAAGAAGACAAACGTGTGTTTTGAAGCGATGCTCACCAGGTACTCAAACACTAGTGTCAGGCACTTGTCAGTGTGGATGATGTCGTGGAGCGTTACGATATTTGCGTGCTTCAGGTCCTTCAGCAGAGACACTGTCAATCAAACATACACAGCCTAGCATAAAGAAACAGCTTGCAGTTAACCCTCCACGTTAGTTCGACAATGTCAAGCTGAGCAGGTTTCCTTGACAACCTGAATATGTTACCTTCAAAATAGCCAAAGTTAAAGTAATTAGTGTGCAAGTCCTGGAATCATTATTGGACTACTTTAAGTATCTTAATCTTGCTAATCGGTACCTCTGTAATTGGTACCTCTGTGTATACTTCAGTTTCTCAAGACTCTAATCAGAATTAGCGTTAACCTCCAATCACCATGAAACCTACAGACCCAATGGTTGTTGAGCGGACCTGGTCGTGACAAGGACGCATCTTCAAACCTAACCAAATCTCATTTGGCTTCTGTCAATACAACATTTGATGGACCACTCGTAATCTACTAACGTTTACAAATTTCTACAATGTGTAAGTTTGTATTTACTGCACAATGTGATACATTTCGTTCAATGTATATTTGATCATTATTGTTGCCCTATCTACACCTATTGCATCCTAACCATCCTGGAAATGTGGATTCCTCCCTCTGAGGTACCTTCCCAAGTTTTTCCTTGCCCGGGGAGGAGTATATGGTTAAAATGGCGGTGTTTGTTTCCATGTGAAATATGGGCTGTATAGCCCTTTGATACTGTAAGGGCTATATTAATTAACCTTACTTGACTTAAAACCCCTGGTTTAAATTCAATAGTGGGGCACAGATTGTAGCATTGATGCCCAATTGTTGCATTGCATGGTTGATGGTTCCAGGAACCCATTTGCACCAGCCCCCTACTTCTTTATGTAACCTGATGTACCTCTGATATGCACATATACAGTATATATACGAAATATTGTGCAGAACGCAGTACCTTCCCGGATAGCCGTGCAAGGAGCACCTTCCTCATGCTCCAATCGGATCTCTTTCAGCGCTACTAGGTTGTCGGTTAACTTGCTTCGCCCCTTAAACACGGTGGCGTATGTCCCCTGCGATGTGGACGAGATAGACAGTAATGTGATTGTCTGGGCACATATACATTATATACTGTATGAGTAAGTAGGCAACTGAAGACATTTATAACATGTATGCGTTATACATTACTACATGGCATATAGTCATATTTATTAATCTTACCTCCCCGAGTTTGTCAAGTTTGATGTACGTCTCGAGCTTCCCAAAGCCTATTTCAGACTAGATATATGAGATAAGCAAGTAGTTATTAGGTTACACAAATTCCTAATTCATTGAGTATTCTGCTGTTTGTCAAACGAACGGGTCGTTAGAAGCCTCATACCGACCCATTAATTTGAATCAGGTGTGGAGCAGGGAGACATCTACGGAACAGTATAAACGTCTGTATGAATAGTCATGAATAGGCTGTTTATAGTCAGGAAATTACAGTAAACATACCCACACGTCTGGAGGACGGCAAATATAGAGAATATAGAGACGGCACACAGAGAAAGTGTGAATGCACTGTGTGTGTGTGTGTGTGTGTGCGCGTGTGGTTTGGTGTGGTGTGAAGGCCACATCATGCCTTTTCCTTACTGCTGTGGCATGGTGACATCACTGTCACCCTGTTGCACATCCCTCTGTTGGCCACAGGGAGGCAGTATAACAACAGCTATTGTGAGCAGCATACAGTATGTACACAGCTTATGTATGGGTAATATATGGTCCTATTTTACTGTAATGTGAGCTGTAGACACATTGCACATAGAGTCTAGTATGGATCAACCCTGACAAATATACAGCACAAAATAGAGCTGTATATATTGCTGTTGTTAAAGGCCATGAATTATAAATGTATGCCACTACCCACAAGCCTGTTGGGCTCATCCCACTTTCAGTTATCTGCTGATTTCCTCCACCCCCACCCATCTCTCTCAATCCTGCTACTGTCTGTCATCCTCACGGCTACATCACATACGTACGCATGCATGTGTGTGCGATGCGCGTGTGTGTGTGTGTGCGTGCGTGTGTCAGCTAACGAAGCATGTGATCTCTTTAAAGGCATGCCTGAAAGCAAATGCCAGAGCCTCTGTGACAAAATGACACACATACAATATTGTGTGTGTATATGCGTGCATGTGTACAAATTGCAGAATATTCCCAGCCACATTACACATTTACAAATAAGAGCAAGCCCTGGTTTACATTAAATATCCAGTTTGCCCATGTACATATGCCGCACACACCCAGACACCCACACACACACGCACACCCTATACACTCATTTGTTTACTTTGTGCATAGCTGTAGCCAACAGCGGCATGTGATGTGTGAATACATATTGCATCACCTGGCTTTCTGCCCTAGATATAAGCGCACACACACACACACGTGTGCATGTAAAACACCTTGCTCGTCTGCGTTGGTGACACGAGCTGTCAGAAATTACTGGTACAGAAAGTTGTGCCACTCATGTCGCTGGGGAAGAGTCTCTCCCTCTCTCTCCCTCTCTCTCTTTCGCTCTCTCGCTCTCCACTGAGCCACAGACACAGAAGCTGCATGTGACCTCACCACAGGTCTACCATCTACCTAGAAGACTTACTCTGGGGGGGGATGCGTGTGTTTTGGTGCGTAGGACTTGCTTTCGACGGCACTGGATTCATTCTATTCCCAATGCTAATTGAGAGCTCACTGCAACACATTCAAGTTTAAAGTAGCAAAGTGAAAAGGGGCCGATCCACTGGTGTGAATGAGAGCATGCTTTGCCTTAATTAGGTACTGACGGAGAAGACGGTATATTCAGAACACAACCCTTCATTTTATCGATGTATCATCCGTGTGAGCTCATGAAGGAGTACAGTAAGACTGGACCTGCGGATGATGAGGATGGATGTGGATGGAGTGACAGACAGAAAGAAGGAGGAGCCATATGACACCTCCACCTGCTGTACAATCAGTCAACCAACGAATAACAGCCTCCATTTTTCCTTTTTCCTGTGAACCTGCCAATAATGACAGGAAGGCGACACTTCGCCGAGAAGCAGCACTTCAACTACTCCATTATGACAACATCACTCAGTATTTTACAGACAGTCAACAGGAAAAGGATAGTTGTACTATTAAAATGAAATTAAACAAAAAAGAATCTGTGAAACTTTCATTTCACTTTTTGAAAAATTAGGTCAAGGGAAAATGTTTCATGCAACAGGACATTGTAGTTTAAATGTAACACAACACACCCCATTCCCCTGGATCTCACTGGAGCACTCTCAATAATTGATTATCATTAGACAACTGCTATGGGACACTATACAGATACGATCTTACTTAACAAGGGATTAAAACATCAAAATACCAAAGAGAGCCAATGTTATGTGAAAACATAACAAATGTCAAATCCCGACTTCAACATGATCCAGAGAATGTTCCCTAAACATGCATGATCAATTATTGGCGACACTTTTTTATTACTACTACTACTACTACCATTTTCTGCTGTCTTCCACTTAGCCACAGAAATGCAGAAACAGGATACATTTTTGTTATAGCCTCGCTAAAAGGTTTTGTACGAAACATAGGCTATCATGGTTTAATTAGAAATTCTAATAGCCCAAATGTTCATTCTAAATTTCTTTAGTCAAAAACAACATCATCCATCCACAGTTCAAAAGCTTACGCGCAACTTCGTTGACTGCCACTGCGAGCATCACATTGGAATAGTAGAAGTAGCCAGTGTCGTTCACAAAAGTGGTTGTCCGATAAAAAGTGATTGCCGTCCGCATCTACATCTGCTTTTATCTGTCTGAAATAGCCAAAACGTGCAAATACAGGCCTAATCCCACCTTCGTGTCAGCGATAGGTAGTTTATGTATTATTTCTGCTCTGTGTCCTAGATTATAATTGAGCCATACATTTTTACCAGTTTAAAATATGTGAAAAGAAAAAACTTTTCAGTTTTTATTGGACAATAACTTTTGTGCACCAGCCACGACACCTGTCAATGCAACAACTTCAGCAGCTAATGCGACACTAGTTTAACTAAATGAAAAAGAACTCTTTGTAAGGGCAGTTTGAGCTGAGCTGAGCGGATCTGAGCTACCACTGCCAGAACACTAGTATTTACCCAAAGTCACACCATACTGTACTGTAAATGCTCCAGCCAGATCATGGTTTCACTAAACTGACATAAAATGGGCCAGTGAGTTCCATCTTTATTCTGTGCAAGCAGTGTATTGACCATTATGCCATTAAGGATGTTAGATCAATAGTGCATTGCTGCTTGGCCACAAACAGAGAAAAACTCTAATGGAACCGATTGTAGACGTTAGCTATAGTCTGCTATGCGTGCCCTGAGATCATATGAATTCATCAGACTGGTAATGGTTTGGTTTCAGAGGCCTTTGTTTGAGCACTATTTAACCCTGCATCCAGGTTCGTTTACTCTTGTGAACAATCTGTTTCCTTCAGATATTTCTGTCATTCCCATATTTATGTCATACCATGCCTTCCAAACAACTCTGCATCAACATCAACAGTCCTTCATTTCCTTATCTTTATCTCTCTCCTCTTCCCTCCATCTCTCAACCCACGGCTCTCCCTGTGCCAGATGTATCTCCTGTATCCCGGTGGGGTGTAATTCCAGTCAGGAGGAGCACCGCTGAGCAGACTGACACTGCTGCTGAATTATAGATATATCTATTACACACACGCACACACACACACACACACACACACACACACACAGCGCAGCACGGCGGCACCCACACACAACATGCAATGAGGCCCATGAAGTCAGACGCAGATGCCGACACACGTGCGCGCACTCATTTGCCAATTATTGACAGGCTCCGCCCTCCACGTGAGCACACAAGCATCTAGAGCCTAACCATCCCGTCGAAACTTCTGCCATAAAAAAACACTCTCTGCCCGAGGCCCGCCCATCTTCATTCCAAAGACTGTTTCCTTTCATCTCCGTGAGACTCCCGCAGGAAAGCAAAGCAGGAAAGCAGCGTCATGAAAATCACTTGAAACTGAAAGAGAGAGGCCCAGCACAGCAATAAACAGTGAATAAATAAATAATGAATAGAGAAAATACAAATACCCCCCACCCCCTTTCCCCACAGCTAAATAAAAGTAGCATACTGTTTTAATGAACACACTGTCGACACACAGAGCACCCCTTAAATGACCCCCGCATATCAGGAGGTGAAAAATAGAGAGAGAGAGAGGAGTTTTTATTTGATTCGTATGAAAAACTCATGGTGGAATGGGGTAATCAACAACTGCATGAGTCCGGTAGAAAGCATTGAACGCCGTGTGGGAGAGTTTGATTACTTGAACAGCAATACAAAGGGGGAGGCGATTAGATAAGGCACATGCTGCATATTCATGAGTATCTGCCTACTTCTACTCCCCTCCATCTCCGACCATTCAACAGGCCACCCTTCCATGCCACCCTCACACCCCCTGAGTCATACCCACAATGCTCCTGGCCTAGAAACATAATGCAGGATTCATAACCCCCTACAGGGGCATTGTAGGCTCTATAGTGTAACTGTGTGTGTGTGTGTGTGTGTAGGTGTGTGTGTGTCTGACATACTGGAACACACACACACCTATCTACAGTAAATGCACACACACACACACACACGCGCACGCACATGCACACACACAAACACACACACACACACACGTACAAAATGTCCTTTGTCAGCTTTTTCAGTAGCACACAATGTAATGTTGGTTCTCATGGTTTTTTTCAGCACGCCATCCAAACGTGACACACACACGCACGCAAACTCTTAAAAGCAGCTGACTAAAGCTAGTTTGCCGTACACCCAGGGACACAGGAAAAACACACACGTTGCCGGGTACTGACCAATGAGGCACGGCGTAACCTACGGCTCATGGGTTTGTCGAACGGCGGACTGTTCATGGCAAACTTCTCCAGGTAGCCTTCTGGTAGCCTGATGTCTGCTGGCAGGGAGAGCCGCTTGTTAATGTCCTGAAACAGACACACGTCGTAAGCGTTAGCATGCGTATGAAGATGATCCACAAGCACTGGAGAATGATGTTACAGCACGCATCTAAACCAAACTGGAACAGTTCAGTCTCATAAGTGTAGACATGTGGGAGCAGTAATGGATGGCAATGACAGCGTGGAAGTAGCTTGGGCTTTCCTCAAAATAGCAAAATAGGAAAACGCAATGATTGGGCTATAGATTTCAAGACATGCAAATGAATGCATTTAATGCTTAATTGTTAAGTATGCTGTTCATTTCTATATCTTCATTGGTTTCTATGGCCAAGTACACTGATAACTACAAAAATATATATAAATAAATAAATAAATAAATATTATTATTACTATTATATTAATTAAATAATGTTACTGTAAATCAGACTCCCTTCAAATG
>JAODUK010085565.1:0-38650 GCA_027564635.1 Typhlichthys eigenmanni
CCCCTTATAACCCAGTGCTAGACTGCCTACTGGTGTAGACACAGCTAAACCCCTTATAACCCAGTGCTAGACTGCCTACTGGTGTAGACACAGCTGAGCCCCTTATAACCCAGTGCTATACTGACCCCTACTGGTGTAGACACTACTTGAATGTCCTGTTTGTTAAGAGTGGCTTGACTGAAATATCTCTATAATTGCTAAATTAGCTAAGCATCTCTCTGTACAGGATATAAAACATATTTAATATTATACGTCAAATGTTTGGTCTAAAACATCGCTTAGAGGACCTTTACATTTTGAATGGCTGCTGCATTATTTAATAGGAAAACAAGTAACTGATATACACCACATAAGCTCATACTTGCTTATGAGTGCTTATGTTGTTTTTCTGTGGTACAAATAAAGTTGAGCTGGGTGCTGACAGACAGGCCAACCCAGTCCCCACTGGTCTTCTCCATTGCTCCAGATGTTCCACAATGCTGCATCTGCGGCCCAGTCTTCCATCTAGTGTAGCACATGGGTTCATCACTGACCCAGAACCAGTAGTCCAGCGCACACAGGTATTTTAGCCCCAGCCACACCTGCTGGGTGTCTGCCATCAGCGCCAGCTGATGGGCCTGGCCCTGCGTGACGTCATCCAGGACGGAGAACAGGTCAACGTGGTTCTGTCTGCAGTACTGCAGAGCGTCCGTCCATGTGCTGTTCTGATGGACCAGAATCAGGCTCTCTGAGGAGACAGGAGCACACGTTGTTCTTTTAACCTGATAATCATCTGACATATACTGTAATGTCAAGAAAGATTTACAAAAAGGAAAATGTGACACTAAAGAATATTTATATTAGGTTTACATTTGATCATCATTTAACGGTTGATATTCATTAGCTTGGTTGAATCTATATGCAATGGAATTATTTATTTTTTAAGTAAATACATACAGTATGAAATACACATCTTAGGTGGAACTTACCATTTTTATGGCATATAAAGAAATCCTTTTCAGAACACATAATATCGTTCATACCTCCCAAGATTAGAGGATGCCCGAGTGTATAATTTAGATTTAGGACAGATGTGTAGTATCTAGCTTCTACACACGTCTCATTTATATTATATGACTCCCCATACTGCCACAAGAAGAAAGAACTGACACTGCCGTCAGACCATATAAATGAACTGAGATTTGCAGGATCCCTATGTAACCCTATCCACGCCCAGCCATCTACTTTAGTAATTGTATTGTTTGTCATGTCAGACGTGAGCTTCAGAACGTTCCACTTGTTGTCTATGGTGGCCAGGTCAGTGTAGTGTTCTCTGCAGTAGTTCTGGGCCTTATTCCAACCAACTGATATGTCATTCAATTTGTAAAATGAGGTGTAGTTACGAAGTCTGGTCTCAAGAGGAGTACAGCTGATCCCTAAGAAGCAAGGGGAAGAAAATAATGTTTAAAGACAATAATGCATTAGTGTTTTTTTAAATACTACTTAATATAATATACATGATGATAGTGGTAATTATAATTATGATTAGAATTATTAATGTTCTCAACAACAATAATAACAATTAAACTATTACGCTCTATTGATATTATTATAGTATATTTAATTGGTTTATATTTTATTTTTTGTTATTTTTATTCTTACATTTTTTTTATTATTGCAAAAACAATAACACAGATACATTAAACACCATACTTATGGTTGCTGAGAGTCAATATCCTGTTGTATTACTACTGTATGTGGACCTTTGCATTTTACCGCCATGTTACTGAAGCCATAGTGATGATGAGTGTACAAGGCACTGACCTGAGACCAGCAGCACCAGGTAGTAAACATGCCCCAACACTGCAACAGCACAAACATAAACAATGAGACAGACATGAATGGATCCATCTATATAGTCATAGCATGTGCATGCCAACAATGTTTATGGGGTTTCAAATGCAGAGACCTTTTACTTATTTCATATATTTCATATAGTAACTAATATAAATCAGACTTATTTAATCTAGATAAAACAAATTAGTTTTTCAACACAGTAGAGTAAAAAATGACTAACATACATTAACTTGAAACATCTTAAGTAAATAACAACATAACTTACTGGGTGTTTAATAAGCTGGACTGTATTGCCTTGACAGTTTCACTGGCTGCTGCATACAACTCTACTGTAAAGTTGTGTCCCTGATATACTTGAGTTGCTCTAATTTAAATTTTCATTTGCCTATGTAGGTGTAAACACGGGCACTACTGTAGCTATTCTTTGTAGTCTGCAGTTCCGCTTTCTCTTCATAATCTATATCTATTCAAAATTTAGAAGGCCTGATGTAACAGAAGAGTTTCAGGCTAATACACTCTTGACTCAAGTCAAGTTTATATATATACATGTATCCCTTAATCACATTACAGTGTCAAACTGCTATACACATACAGTCTATATTTCACATGGAAACAAACAACACCCCCTTAACCTGCTCCTCCCCCCGGGCAAGGAATACCATTAAAACCCCCATGGGGAAAAGGGAAGAAACCTTGGGAAGGGACCACAGAGGGAGGAATCCACCCCTCCAGGACAGTTAAGATGCAATAGGTGTCGATAAGCCAACAAGATTTAGCAATTATACTTTGAATAATATGTATCACATTGTGCCGCAATTAAGAACTAACACATTGTAGAATTGTAATAAATTTTTTTAAGTTAGAAAAAATCAGTCAAATGTTGCATTGACTGACACCACAGGAGACCCGTCCCAGGTCCTAGGAAGTGTCCATGCACTAGTCACGACCCTGTCCGCTCAACAACCATAGGATTTGTCTGTATATAGCAGCACCACAAACACAGGCCGTGGCACAGGCAGCCACCGCCATGCACACAAGGTCCAGGACCATGTCAGCATCTCCCCTTGACCACACTCCCCCATCGAGCAGGAGACGACCAGCACGCCTCCGTTGGCTCACGCTGAACATTCTTCTTCCACAGGGGACACTGCCATCGACACACTGTCCCTGACCATGGCAGCATCTTCCCCCCGATGAACCATCCACGTAGCTTCCAGGATGGCGTCAGCATCTCCCATCCACCACTCTCGGAGAAAGAGCGAGAAAGAGGAGCCAGAAACACACAAAAACGACACAAAGGAGCCAAATGTATACCCATTAAGGGCCCTAAGCAGAGGGGAACATTAATGGCAGGGTTAGTCATTTTGGAGAACGCTTGCTAATGATATCCCTCTGTGTGTCCGCGCCACTACCTCACAAATTGAAACACATTCTGAAGCAAAGAGTAGTACTACTGTTTTGTTAATATGAGCGGCCATTTTGTTTATATTCCTATTTACGGTGCTGTGTAGAAGTATCAGGTAATTCACACGCACACAGAACTAGATGAAAGCATCTGCTAAATCAACTGTAGAATTAGTTACAGCTACTTTTAAGTGTGATGTTCAGGGGGCGGTGTTGAGTAGTGTACCTTTGCCTGTGTCGCAGGGAGTGGAGAAAAGCCCTCACATGCACAGGAGGCCCATCTCACCCTCCAGACAACTCCTTCTGCTGAGTCAGTTATTAACATGAATGACAATGAACACCTGCTTATCTCTGAATATCTGATGTAATATAAAGCCTTCTTCCTCTTTTGACCCGGCCTTTGTATCGCTCATGTCCACTCTGTGCCAATATCCTGTACAACAAATAGGCTCCTTTGTCTGGCTGTTTTGCCTGTAGCAAGATTGAATCTCTGCTCTGCTCGTGACTCTCTACTACAAGACGGCAAACGTTTGAGTCACACCGATCAGTCGTGGCTGAGCCTCCTTTACTGTAGATACGGGTAACAAACCGACACCCACCAGACTGTTAATAGACTGTATGGCTATTCATTCTGTACCGGTTGTTTGTGAAAGCTGTCATAAACAAATCACTTGATGCACATAGCTTTGTCAATAGCGGTTTGGCCTGTGTTAGTACCTGTGTAACCTCTTTTAGAAACCATTCATATAGCCATATCCAAGGGCCTGTCCATTGTGCTGTTGGTTTCATCAGGGGTTTTGGAAAACTAATTTAATATGCTTATACATATACTTTTTTACCAAGTAGTTTCATGTTCTGCATTGTGCCTGAACTCTCTTATTTCCTGACCAAAATGGCTTGGCTTGTTGTTCTAAGATGCTTAAAGCTACTCTTAATACTTGACTCTATTCCATATACATTGATTTGGATTACAATGACTGCTAAACTATATAACTGTACATATGATTTCTGTTTTTGGGGTAAGGCAAACTGTTGGTTGTTTCTCTGTGTGTTACATCTGATTAAATAAACATCAAGAATGTACCTAGAACAGTATTATCGACCAACAACAAACCGAGGAGAAAGGCTGTAAATATAAGGCAGACATGATGACCTCCCCACACACACACACACACACACACACACACACACACGTTCATGACCCCTGCGTTAACGTTTTGTTCTAATTTTAGGTCCCACTTCAAACAGTACAGTGAGCAATGCTGGTTGTTCTACTGACACTCCCAAGTGAATTCACATTCATCAACACGCTACAATTTCTCTCTAGTCTGTGGTATCCTCAGCAAGACCTCCTATCTACTGTATATACTGTACCAGTGTTCTTTCCTCAAATACTAGCTTAATTTGGAAAATATTTATGAATAAATAATAATAAAACTTAATGAATGAAAACTAAAAGGTCTCCACTTCAGAATGCTGAATGCATCTTAGACTTGCACCTGATTTCACTATTCAAAGAGGAACGGCTTCCTTCAGCATCTTCTAGAATCATTGAAGGAATGTTCTACTGCTGTTCTAGTTTGAAGTTCTTAATTTCAGATGTTCATCTTGAAATACAGGTTATTATAATAAATAAACAGGTTAATTCGGATATAGTAATGAAATAATACTTTTAACACATTGTGACTCCATGTAAGCATTAATGATTGTTCTTCTTAAAAATGTGTTAGTTAAGTAAATCTAGAATTGTATGTCCTTCACATTCAATGTGAACATTTCACAGTATTATTTTAAAATGATATTTCAATATAAAGATAGATAAAATAGATTTTTACATTGGCCTCACAATATATATGGTGCGTGCGTGTGTGCGTGTGTGTGTGCGTGAGAGAGAGAGAGAGAGAGAGAGAGAGAGAGAGAGAGAGAGAGAGAGAACTACATTGTTATTGTCTTATCAGATACATGATTATATATCAAGTTAGATTACACATTGTGTTCATAAAAGGAAAACCATTAACTCGTTTTTAATAGATATGGATTTACATTGTGTTTATTTTGAATAGAAAACTGTTCCAAGGCTGTCAAAGTGGCCAGGTGAGGCTGAAGCTCAAAGAACATATTTGGCAATGATAAAAGAATAAAATAGAATAGACCTCCAGCCCAGTAAGCCTCTGAGTACATTACTGTAGGTTAAGAAACGGAGGTTCTTCTGTACTGTATGTACTGTATGTACTGTGTATTTCCCAGTCACACTGGAAGTGGGGGGGGGGGGGGGGGCTGCAACGGTGAAAGAAACATAAACTGTACATTGTTCCCATGGTGAGGTTCCCATGGTGAGGTATGTTAGGGTGCAGCCTTCATGACCTTTCCACGATGAGGTTGTTCCCAACATATACACGATGATGCGTTAGTTTGACCTCACTGTGGAATACTCTTCCTTTATCTAGCAGGTCATCCCGGGACATTTAAGTCTTGTCTAAAAACAAATCTTGATTCATTAGCCTATTCTTAGTTTAGGGAGCGCTATGCTAAAATGCCCTGTTTGTTCAATGTTCTTATTTATCGTTATGTATGTCACTGTATTGATTTGTTGATAGTTGCATTACTTTGTACAGTAGCTGTATTAAGTACAGCACTTTGTTCAGCATTTTGTGCTTTTTAAATGCGCTTCATAAATAAATGTACTTGATTTGACTTGTATTGTTTTGTCATTGCAATGTGAATATCAGACACTAAAGCACATTTCCTGACCACAGTCTCTCAACTAGATAATGTAGTGGACCCTTTTGTCCCAGGTGACTTACGCCATTCTTCTTGCTCAAGGATGCTTACAGGTGGGCCGACTCTGGGAGTTGACCACCCAGATAGTTGGACCAGTGGTCCTCAACCCTGGTCCTGCTGCCTCTCATGTTTCAGATGTCTTACTGCTCCATCACACCTGATTCAATTGAATGGGTCGTTATCAATCTCTTGCAGAAGCCTGGTAATGACCCAGTCATTTGAATCAAGTGGTTGGAGCAGGGAGACAGTAGCTCCACAGGACCATAGTGTAAGACAGAACACTGCTCGTTGCAGTAACCTGCTGGGGAGGAGGCGTCAGAGCTAGGGAGCTGCAAAAGCTCAACAGGCTGGTGAGGAAGGCCAGCTCTGTTGTTGGACTACAGCTGGTCACTATGGAGACAGAGGGACTACAGCTGGTCCCATATGGAGACAGTGGGACTGTCACTATGGAGGCAGTAGGACTACAGCAGGTCACTATGGAGGCAGTGGGACTACAGCTGGTCACTATGGAGACAGAGGGACTACAGCTGGTCCCTATGGAGACAGTAGGACTACAGCTGGACCCTATGGAGACAAAGGGACTACAGCTGGTCCCTATGGAGACAGTAGGACTACAGCTGGACCCTATGGAGACAGAGGGACTACAGCTGGTCCCTATAGAGACAGTGGGACTACAGCTGGTCACAATGGTGGCAGAGGGACTACAGCTGGTCACTATGGAGACAGTGGGACTACAAAATCAGCACCATTCTGGACCACCTCTCTCATCCCCTCTATGATGAACTGCTGTGGGCAGTTGGGCAGCTCCTCCTGCCCAAGGCTCATTCATCCTAGGTGCAAGACGAAGCGTTTCAGGCGTTCCTTTGTGCCAACAGCCATTACAATCTTCAACACTGACCCCCCCCCTTTCACCCCCCTACACACTGAGCTCTTTGTAACATTAGAAGCATTTTTATATTGAGATTTATCTTCTATACACTGATTTATTATGTATATATTGATAATGGGACTGGATGGTCTAGTGGTCTGGGTGTTGGGCTTCCAGCCAGAAGGTTGTGGGTTTAAACCCTGGTGTTGACCTACCTGTAAGCATCCTTGAGCAAGATACCTAACCCCTAACTGCTCCCAGTGGTTGGTTGCACCTTGCATGGAAGTAATCCCCATTGGTGTGTGACTGGGTGAATCTCAGGCAAAATACTGTAAAGTGCTATATAAATGCACCCATTTCTAAATGTTTTACATTGTTGTTATCTGTCCGTTACCTTCTGCTGCTGTAATACCTGAATTTCCACCCTGGAAAATTAATAAAGTATTATCTCTCTTTCTCTCTCTCCCTGCATTCTACATGTATGGCTACATGATGAAGGTCCATGAAGGTCTGTTTCTCTGGTCTTGTCACTGTCACCTTGTAAAGTCCTTTGAACATTACAACAACAGGAGACACAAGTCCAAAAAAACATATTGAATGTGATTAAAGAGCTCAAATATATTTTGCCCAGTTAGCTAATGCACTCTAGATAATTACTGCAAATGTACTGGCAGAACGCATTAGCCTACATCAAGGGCGTGCATCTATATTACAACTTGTCTATTGAGTAATTAATACAACTTCTCTATTGAGCAATATGGTGGCTTTTGTTGAGCAAATTGGAGCATGCGTCATTCCAAAATGGAGGAAGTTTGTAGGCTATGCACCAGTTTGCTAAGTGGGACAAAACAATACACGTTTTTTGTACATATTCAACCAACATCATCACACCTGCCATTTTTAGGGTAGACAGGCCGAATGTACAGTTCAGACTGGAGGGAGATGTGTCAGTCAGAAGACTCATAGTCTATAGATGGATGATACGTGTTTGTGTGTCTGTGGGGTGGGGTGGGGTGGAGTGGTAGATACGGAGGATGTCAAGGTATAAATGTCCAGAATGGGATCGATACTTATAAGGAAACGAGGACGCACTTCAGAAGGAACACACTTTATCCGACAGAGAGAACAACGGCGTAAGTATTCGCACTAAGTTTTTGTTTTCTATGTGTGTCATTTTACAAGTATTCGCAGACAACGGGGCCTTTTTCACAGAGGTCACAGTATGGAAAACTGGTTAATCATGGGTCCATTTGATATAGGGGTTCCAGTGTAACAGATGTCAGCTCTGCATTGTGTTTATAATAATAGTGTGACAATAATAGGGACATTAAACAGTGTTACACCAGTAGGCTACACTAGCAGATATTAAACAGATATTAAAGAGTGCATAATATATTTTATTGGAAATAACAATCAAACGTGTAAAAAAACAAAGGGGCTGCCAACTTTCACAGATGTTTCCAATAATGTTTTAGTGAAATCAAATGTATTTCAAACTTATCTATGGTCAGGGTGTGCGATGAGCATCATCCATTATACTGAACTATTACTGAATGAAAAGTTGTTGTGGAGTAAGGATGGAACTTTGCTGATCGGTGCTTCAGGTGTGTTTATTATGTATTCTTATGTATTTTAGTATCTATTTATTTATTTCTGTAATATTTTGCATACTGTTGTGTCTAACTGTATCTGGCTGGTAGAACCCAAAACTAATTTCCTCAAGAAGACAATAAAGTATCTATCTATCTATCTATCTATCTATCTATCTATCTATCTATCTATCTATCTATCTATCTGTCTGTCTGTCTGTCTGTCTGTCTGTCTGTCTGTCTATCTATCTATCTAGTCTCCATCTCTGTGTGTATTTACAGCTGCCAATGGGGCAACTGAAATCAAAACTGGGTGGGCCGGGCCGACAGCCTTCCCCCCACATCCCCTTTCCTGCCAAAGAAGAAGAAGGCCCCCCAAGATACTCGTCAGGGATGTTTGACAACCGTGAGGCGGGACCGCCTCCACCCACCATCGCCGTCAGCGACCCGGAGGCTCCCGGCGTGTCGTCAGAGCGCCGGGGCTCCAGGCAGGAGCTGCGGAGGTCGTCCATCTACAGCACGGTGGACCTTGTGCCGCAGCGTGACTTCTATGGCGACACGCTGCGCGGGTTGAAGTCCCAGAGCCGTCCCTCCCTAGAGACCCTCCGCAGGGCCTTCGACGTACGTGAATGAGCAGCTAATAGGTGTCTCCATATCCTGGAGAACAAATACAACAGCACATTATGTAACAACTTATTGAACCACCAGTAAATAATTAATTCCTGGATATCTGTGAGTAATGACCCAATGGTCTATTACAGTACATAATGATTCGTATTAATAACCATGAATCAGGTTCTGTAGCCACTTAAGGTGGGACACAGAGTAGGGCTCCTGTGTGAAAAGAATGACTAAACATGAGCCGGTGCTCTTGTTTATACTCTTGTGGCCAGCAGGTACAGTATAGCTGTAAACCTCTCTCCGACACCTCTCTATGACCCCCCTGACATCTCTCTCCGAATCTCTGACACCTCTATCCGAAGCATCTCTCCGACTCGCCAAAGCCTAACTACAACCCACTCGGGAAATCCGCTTTATATGAAATCCTTAAAACTCTCAAACAAATTTGGCTTATATATTTTAGCAGCCATTTTATTAATTCATATTTGTAGTTCACCTAGAGGCAAAAAAACATTGTGTATCTACCTGCGTTGCATGTACAGGTACTGTAGGTACACGATCAGCAAATCCATTGTCAGGATACAGTATATAATGTCACGTCCAATGACCGCTGAGACCCAATAGCAGACCAGAAGCAATAGTGAGCCATTACGGTGTTCACATCCAAACAGCAGTAGTCAGGGGCAACACATTGGTGACAGAAGTACAGGCCAAGGCGATAGAGCGAGTCTGGAAAACAGGTATGGGTCAGAAGTTGAACGGACTGGCGCTAGACAGCTGTCACTGGGATGAGTACACAACAGGTAAGAGGATCTGGAACAGAGGAGAAACATACAACAATCAGTAACATTGTAAATGCCTGTGCGCTAACAAGATGACAAACAGGTGAAACGCATTAGAATGTTACATATACAGCAGGTTACTGAATATACTGTACCAGTTGCTGCCTTAAGTTGAATAATGGTCTTGCTCAGTATACAGTACACACACACATCTGTAATTATTCATAATAAAAATGATAGATTAAGCCAGGGTCATTTTGACTGTATTAACGTCTGCACATGTCATGTACACACAGGAGGCAGATTTGGAAAACCACACCAATGATGTCCCAGACGCAGAGAGTGGAAATGACGGAATAGAGGCTGCAGCGACGGTCAAGGCCCCTATCAGATTTGGCTGGGTGACTGGCGTCATGGTGAGAGATAAATGTGTGTTGCTTCTCTGACTGTATGAACATGTTTCATGCGTAGATACTGTAGCTCACACGCAAATGGTCATGCATTGCCTGGCTCGACCCGTCCAATTTTCACTGAGCTTATTATCTGGAAACCCTGTTCGCTATAGCGTCGCTGTTCACACAGCCACCCTTTAAGGACCAATCGGTGCTAACTGCAATGAAGTCAAGCGTTTGTTTTAAAGTGGTGTTAGAGCTAGATGAAGCGAAACAAACAGTTAATTACCCAACATCTACTCTCATTAGAATGCAAAGACTATAAACAACCACCAATGGAGCGTGTCCATGCCTTATTCACAAAGTGAATTTTGGGCCTGGTTACACAAGGCTACTGTACTGTAGGTCACACACACACACAAACATAGTAATTATGTGATTATGAGGCAAGAAATGCACGTTTAATTTAAATTAGAATCCGTTACCTATCATATCAAGCATGCAGCCACACACGCTCACTCAACATTAAGAAGTACAGGCACACATTGGTCAATTTGGATAAGTGACCTTTGCCCTCTGGTGACAGATTCGCTGCATGCTCAATATCTGGGGGGTCATTCTGTTCCTCCGCCTGTCCTGGATCACCTCCCAAGCAGGCATCGGTGAGTAGTTATTAGTGAAATTAATAAATGTTGTACATGTGTAAATGTAATAGGTTTACCCTGAGCTCAACATTCCCTCACCTTCATCGATCCATTTCACCTCTATCCTTCCCTCTTGTCCGTTAATGGTTCACACACACGGCGACCCATTTCAAGTGGAATATCAATAATCTCAAATGAATTATAGGTTCCTGTAAAGATCCATGTTGATGCTGCCCTGGTTAAACTGGTTTAGTAAAGTGTAACTGCACCCCAGCAGAGCCATGTAAAGAGAGTCGCGCCATCTCTGTTCACGCCAATGGACCATTTCTTTCACAGCAATGGCGGATGGTGGTAGCCTTGCGAGACAATCTTGATCTCGCTGGCTTTAGTTTAATTTTGCCACGAGAATCAGTCTGGAAAGCCTCTGAATAATTTTGAATGTGTCCGAGTAGCAACTGAGCTTTCCAATCAGCGTCGTGTTGCTAGCTATAAGGCCGTGGTTTAGGTGTGCCGACAGCGAAAACGACCAGATGGTTCATCCAATCAACTGCAAAGTTTTATTTTTACCTGCGCTTACAAACAGTTTAAATATACAGTACGTCTCCACACATGGACTAGTGACAACAATCCATCTGGCAGTATACTGTATGCCCACCAAGCACTTCCTGGTTTTGCCTCTCCATGAACCTTGTGACCTTTGAAAATGTCAAACTTTCTCTTTCCATGGCCCTGCGCCCCATCTCTGAGCCTGACTCCACCCACTATACGACTTTGAAAAATGCTTCATAGAGCTAAATTGTTTGTACCTTGTCTGCAAAGTGGCAAGACAAAACTGTACACAGAAACAGAGAGTTAACATACTGTAGTCAAATGTAGTCAAATTATTTTTCAAAATATGTTTTCTGTGCTTCCCCACACCATGCAGTCAGAGATAAGTGGTAGATAACGGATGGATATCAGATGGCAATCAATTCAAATACAACATTTGGAAGGGGGGGACGACTTTTCCCCCTTTATGCAATAAGAACGACCCAGTGTTCCATGCAAGTCAATGGGGAGGTCTACATATTTCACCATATTGCCCATTATTTCTCTTTTGGGCGTGTTAATGGGTATTTTGAGTATGCTGTATACTGTAACATTTATTCCCAAGTACCTACGGTCAATCTGAGGCTACAACTGTATTTCTATAATGCACGTTAGAATGCACCACCTTTGATATTATTCAAATATCTTTGACGCAGTGTTGACCTGGGTCATTATACTGATATCGGCGTTTGTGACCTCAGTGACGGCTCTGTCGGTCTCTGCCATCGCCACCAATGGGAGGGTGGTTTCAGGTCAGCAACATACTCCCAAATCACCTCTATGTCATACATGGTCAAGCCAGGGGAACCCTGTTAACAAGTGTGTGATCCAATACAACGTCTAGGTGGGGCTTATTTCATGATCTCTCGAACACTTGGTCCTGAGATGGGGGGGCCGATAGGGATGGTCTTGTCCTTTGCCAACGCCCTGGCTTGTGCCCTGAACACCGTGGGCTTCGCAGAGGTCATCCGAGATCTCCTCAAGGTAACTGCTAGTGTTGGCTCAGTGTTTCACTCTCTTGGTTTAGAACATAGTAGATACAGTATCCATGGATATCCATGGATCCATGAATTGTCTTACTACATACATTTTTATATACAATGCATGTGGACGAAGGCCAAGTAATGCTTCTTTTTACTCATTTATACAACTTACTTTAATATTACTATAATAATGTGAATTACTTTAGATCATCCCATCCATAATGTTAAGAATACTGTACAATTTCATGTAAAATGTACTATTCTTATTACTTTATCTGTAAATTGCATGGAAGCTCCAAAATGCGTGCTGACTAAAACAGTTGACTGAGTGCACTGCTAATGGTGTTCATTAGGAATTTAACGCTGTCATCGTGGACGATATAAACGACGTCCGTATCGTGGGTGCGGTCACAGTGACTGTGCTGCTGGTCATCTCCCTGGCTGGAATGGAGTGGGAGTCAAAGGTTAAGTGATGCAAACACTGTATCCACCTTAGCACTGCTATCTCTTAGTGTTTCACTCACAACTTGCGTGCTATAATTCCTTCATTCCCTCCCTCCCTCCCTCTCAGGCCCAGTATGTGTTCTTCATGGTTCTGATGATATCGTTTGCCAACTACTTTGTTGGCACGGTGATCCCAGCCAGTGTAGAGAAGCAAGCCAAGGGAATCTTTGGTTACCGCGGTGAGTTTTTATTTTAGTCTATCCAAGCTATGTCGGTTGCTCACTTTAGCAGTAGCTTAGTACACGAGAGTGTAAGAGTGGTAGAAATTACATATATTATAGATTTTTTAAGATGGAGAAGGAAATTCAGAAACTTGTGTAGGTACAGAATTACCTTATCTATACAGTATTGCCTTAATACCTATTCCATGGAGTGTTAGCAATAGATTTAGAATTAGTTGGCTGTTGCATACAGCATGCCCACTAGGTGTCAGTACACTGTTCAGGAACTACACTTTAAGAAAATTAAACGGCAAATTATCACTTTAAATTAGACATTTTGAACTTTTGCTAGACCAGATTTCCAAAGGGGTAAATTGATGTCTTAATTCTTACTTGGCAAAGGTGACCAAACCTTAACAGTAATAGACTTTATGTTCGTAACCTGAGTAAAGTATCAGGTGTTTTCTCCTTCACCAGGTGAGATCTTTACAGACAACCTGCTACCAAGCTGGAGAGAACCGGACGCAAGCTTCTTCCAAATGTTTTCTATCTTCTTTCCCTCTGCCATTGGTATCCTGTCTGGTGTCAACATCTCTGGAGACCTCAAGGTATGAAAAGACAGAAGTCAAACCAATGACAAATGAAAATTGAAACAATAGTCATCTTTGCACTTTACACATATACAGTAACTTGGAAGGGAGAACTATGGGAGTCTTGTAGTTTTTGAATAATACTGAAACTTAATGTGTGGCATCTATTATATTACGATTGACAGGATTCAATTTGACAAATGGATTTGACCTGAGTATTCATTCCACAGGAATAGCATGAACTAATTTGAATACATATTTTACAATATCTAAATATCGTAAATGTAAAGATACATTACGTTTCAGACAGACTCAACATTGTGCATTATTGCTTTGACTGTTTCACAGAACCCAGCAACCGCTATCCCCAAAGGCACGCTTGCGGCCATTTTTGCAACTACATTGAGCTATCTGTTCATTTCTGTAACTGTTGGTGAGATCATTTTAATTAAGCTAAATCCCTATAAAGCATGTTGCTTTGTTGTTGATGCAGTACATTTACCTTCAGGTATTAACCACTAAATGAATGCACAAGGTACTTAACTACTCATCTGTTTCTTCTCCTTCAGCGTCGTGCGTTGTGAGGGACGCCTCAGGCAGTCTAAATGACACTCTGACGGAGAATGTCACCGATGGCTGCGTGGGACTGGGTTGTGGGTTTGGATGGAACTTCACACAATGCATTCAAAACCAGAACTGTGAGTTTGGCCTGGCCAACAACTTCAAGGTACAACTCATTTCAAGTCAGTGCATAAAAACTGCATTATTATTAATGAAAGGATAGCCCATGTGCAGTCAGATATGCCCTTCTAGGAACCGTTAAAAGGTCAAAAGGTAATTCTGACTGAAAAGTGTATCAATACTAAAGCTATTAAAATATTGCTGCACGCAACTACTATGTAGAAAAAAACATATAATAACAAAAACAAAAACAAATAAAAAACATATACATATATATATATATATATATATCTTCTTCTGCATGCTACATAACATAATCAAGGTTACTGTCAGCCCAGACTGAAAACTCTGTGGTTCTGCTCAACAGGTCCTCGGCCAACTGTCAGGTTTCTACTACCTCATCACTGCTGGTGTGTTTGCAGCCAGTCTGTCATCTGCACTGGGCTTCCTTGTGTCTGCCCCTAAGGTCTTTCAGGTAAATACACCACAGCGCCCTCTATCGATGTCCTCACTCGCTACATCACATTGTACAGAATCATAATTTATTTTATTCAAATTACAAAGTACTATGAATTTGTTAATTAATTTATTAATTTCTAAATTATTTGAATTCATGGACCTGGATCCTCGTAATGGACACCCCAAACTAGCCTATTTGTGATATCTCTCTTTTTCCCACAGTGTCTGTGCAGAGACAACATCTATCCATACATTGGGTTCTTTGCAAAGGGTTATGGGAAAAATCAAGAGCCGCTCAGGGCCTATTTGCTCTGCTATGTCATTGCTTTGGCCTTTATTCTGATTGGTAGGTCACATAATACGGTACGGTATATTCCTGCATATATAATTGCTGATTAATTGAATAGCACATGCATCTAAAATCTAATTTAATAATATTTTAATCATTTCATAAATCCTTGACAGAGCAGATATACTGTATATATGTATATATGTTTGTGTAGTTTCTGATGTGTAGTGTGCGTCTATCTCTCCTGTGTTGTTCGTACAGGTGAACTGAACAACATTGCCGGTTTAATTTCAAACTTTTTCCTTTGTTCGTACGCCCTCATCAACTTCAGCTGCTTTCACGCCTCCATTACAAACTCACCAGGTAAGAGAACGGCTAATGCAGTACGTCCTGACAAATACACACGCGTCATACATTTACCAACCAGCAGAGTGGGCGTTTGTCGCCCCCTACAGGTTGGAGACCATCATTTCACTATTACAGCAAATGGACGGCTCTGTTTGGGGCAGTTATATCCGTACTGCTTATGTTCCTTTTCAACTGGTGGGCTGCTCTGGCTACATTATGTCTCCTCTTCTTCCTGTTTGCATATGTCATCTACAACAAGCCCAGTAAGTCAGCACTGAAATACATTGCTGTACTGTAATAGTATACTGTGTGCCTACAGTGACTCACAGCTGTGATTACAATACAGTCCAACAGCACCTCACATGCAGTATTGTCTAAATAAACTAACCTGCTCAACAGGTACAAAGGTGGAGAATGAAGAAAAGATGTACAATACAATTGGGTGTAAAATACAGTTTATTTTAGCATGACATATAACATCATATATATTATTGCATATAAATAAGCTTTAATTAAACGCCACAGTATTTATATTATATACTGTGTATAAATAGATATATGTTATACTGTATATCTAGTCAGAAGGATGTTGGTTAATATAACTGCCTTTGTAATATCTGTGTGTGTGTGTGTGTGTGTGCATGTGCGTGCGTGTGGTTCGACAGAGGTGAACTGGGGCTCGTCAGTTCAGGCCAGTAGATACAACATGGCTCTGTCCTATTCTGTTGCTCTATCAGGTGTGGAGGATCACGTCAAAAACTTCAGGTAGACTGTATTTCCATTTATAACTGGCTATGATGATTGACTGTGTGGCTGGTCTAAGGTGGCTTTAAGTGACCTCTGACCTCCTCCCAGACCACAGTGCCTGGTCCTGACAGGACCACCCAACCAGAGGCCGGCCCTGGTGGACTTTGTGGGCTCCTTCACCAAGAACACCAGCCTCATGATCTGTGGAGACATACTCATGGTCTGTCCTTTGATGTCTGTCTGTCTGTCAACTTGTTTGACAGTGTTATTTTCTGTTGCTCATGCAAAAACATTCCCATATTCTCTTATTTTCTTTATCTATTACGTTACTCTTAAAGAATCTTTAATTACAAATTGCCAATTATCCACTTGTTTTGTAAATCAATGCATATTCCTGAATATTAGGGATCTGCATAAGTGATGTCTCAATAATGATATAACAGGCTACAGTATAACTTCCCACCTCATTTATCTGGCAGTCTCCTTTATTATAGAGTAAAACAATCAATTAATAAATATAGTTCAGAGATTGTTGTCCTGCAAGAAATAGATTAAAACAATAAATTAATTGATTGTTCTACAAAACCCTTTCTCTAAGGAGCCAGAGAGGCTTTCTCTGACGCACAAGGAAACAGAAAGTTTGGTCAAATGGTTGAACAAGAGGAAAGTGCGCTCTTTTTATACTCCCTTTGCTGGAGACAGTCTCAGAACTGGAACTCAACAACTACTACAGGTATGTCATCTCCCGTTATTAATTTCTCTCACTACTTGCAGTACACAGATAGTAATCCAATTGTAATTGAATTACAAGAACAGGTTTTCATTTATGCACTCAATAATCATAGATCATGTCTATATAAAGATGTGCAGCTCTCCTCATTATCTTTAGAACCATGAATGTTTACAGTTAAAATAAACTGTGATATACTTGTTCTTGAAGGCTTCTGGTCTTGGCAAGCTCAAGCCCAACACTTTGGTTCTGGGCTTCAAGACAAACTGGAGAGAAAGCTCACCTGAGTGCCTGGACGACTACATTAAAACCATATAGTAAGTATGACTGCTGCCTGAGAGCCTGGACGACTACATTAAAACCATACAGTAAGTGGGGTCCATCTATCCAGGAAGGTTGGGAATGCTTCCTTGGGCTTAGCCACTAGAGGGGGCCCAAGAGACCAAGTCTTGTATGGGCTTGTAGAAGGAGATGGTGTTAGCAATGTATTTGTTCAGATCTGACAATTATTTTGTAATATGGATTTGATGTATGAAAAAAATAAATGTTGCTGGACTTAATTTGTATTAATCTGTCACTTTGCCTTTCATTCCCCAGTGACACATTTGACTCCAACTTCAGTTTGTGTGTCTTGAGGATGATGGATGGACTGGATGTCTCTGAGGAATTTGATTGTGAAGGTAAAGTATACTAATATGATACATGATTTAGTATATGCATATATACAGTACATACTGTATGGATTGTGACAGGCCTGAGGGCAACAGAAACAGACGACCAGCAGACTGATGTAGGTGTTTCTGTTCATTAAAGTCACAGTTGCCTGAATAGAGGTATCTTCAGTGTCTTTTGCTCCGTCCGTGATGTGTGGGGCTTCAGGTCACTGTGAAGCACAAGAGCAGAAGAAAATGTACGTCAGGACATGTACAGCCTGGGTTTAACTTCAGTCCTATAGCCATGCTGGCTCGTAGTACGCTACACCGTCTTACATACACTAGGTTTGGGAGAGAGTAGCCCACTTAGCTCCCTGCTTGCTCTTTACCCATGGTCCTATTCTCTCTTCCTGGTACCGGCAATCTGAGTGATGAGCTACACCTGGTGCTCCTCCATTGAGTGATGAGCTGCACCTGGTGCTCCTCCATTGAGTGATGAGCTGCACCTGGTGCTCCTCCATTGAGTGATGAGCTCTGAGTGATGAGCTGCACCTGGTGCTCCTCCATTGAGTGATGAGCTCTGAGTGATGAGCTACACCTGGTGCTCCTCCATTGAGTGATGAGCTGCACCTGGTGCTCCTCCATTGAGTGATGAGCTGCACCTGGTGCTCCTCCATTGAGTGATGAGCTCTGAGTGATGAGCTGCACCTGGTGCTCCTCCATTGAGTCGTTCGGCGGCCATGTGTTGCCCTCCCATACCATGCCTGCTGGTCTGGCAGGTCCCGCCGTCCGTGGGGCATTCAGGACGCCACAGTATGTATGTGTGTGTGTGTGTGTGTGTGTGTGTGTGTGTGTGTGTGTGTGCGTATGTAATGGACTAAGGTGGTTGGGGCAAAGCAAAGCATTTGTGTTTACGTGATGTGTGACATATGACCTCTGTTATGCAGTGAACCAGGGCTTTGAGCCCGAGGAGGCCGCAGGACATGAAGGTGGTGATTCACTTGAGAGGGACTGTGGTGAGCACTCAAACACACACGCACACACACACACGTTTTTGTTGTTCATGTACTGGTTGTAGTGTAGCTGTTTCACCACTAGTAGGCACTGCAGCATAGTGGTGTATAATACCATGACTCCTGTTCTCCTGTGTAGCAGAGGACCAGTCTGAGATCACACCAGGGCAGCAGATCAAGACCGTGTTCCAGAACAACCAGGGGAAGAAGACCATTGATGTGTACTGGATATCTGATGATGGAGGTGATGAGGCTCATTCAGGTCACCCAGGGGCCCAGACCCTGGACTATTAGACTGTGTGTGTGTATATGTGTGTGTGTGTGTGTGTGTGTGTGTGTGTGTGTGTGTGTGTGTGTTTATATATATATTATACTGGTGGGAGGTGGGGTAGGGAGGTGGGAGGAACTAGCAATACATATCTGTAGGACAGTAGGCTGTACAGTATATGTGTTGCATGACATGTATTGCTTAAACTTTAAGCCTTAAAGTAACTGCACCATATAATGTGTTAGCTGTATATTAAGTAATAGGACTGATCTGTGATGAGACACGTCAATGCTGGCAAAATTCCTGTTTTTACAATAATCTGCATTTACAACTACACTTAATATCCGTTAAAAATCCCCCCAGGACCTGGCTGGTTTTTCATCGGTACACTTAGTATGCTCATACGTCATCAAATTCAAATGTTGACGTTCATGTTAACGGGGGTCCCCCTCTCAGCCCCTCCCCTCACTCAGCTCCTTGACGCATTTTTCAAAGTTGTGGAGTGGTGGAGTCAGGCTCAGTGCTGGGGTGCAGTTACACTTTAAAGGTGAAGTCAGGCTCAGAGCTGGGGTGCAGTTACACTTTAGAGGTGGAGTCAGGCTCAGAGCTGGGGTGCAGATACACTTTAGAGGTGGAGTCAGGCTCAGAGCTGGGGTGCAGATACACTTTAGAGGTGGAGTCAGGTTTAGAGCTGAGGTGCAGTTACACTATTAAAACAGCGAAATCACAGATGCCATTTTGTGTCCTTTCCTGAAGGTCTGACACTACTGGTACCCTACCTGTTCACCAGGAGGAGGCGCTGGCAACAGAGCAAGGTCAGAGTCTTCATCGTAGGAGATGAATCCAACATGGAGGAAGGCCGTAAAGAGTGGGTTCCTCGCTTAACATTTGCTTTTGTGGTTTACATTATGACTGATAATAACATATTGACATACAGTGACTGTTTCTTTTCAAAGGATGATCTCGCTGCTGAAGAGGTTTCGCTTAGATGTTACCGATGTTATTGTTATGACAGACAGTGAGAAGCCCCCTCAAGCCAAAAAGTATGTTGAAGATCTCCTTCTATTTGGTGTTAACATCATATATAAAATAAATGCACAACCTGAATATTTTAGTCAGGTCTACCTCTAGCTGTATATGAGTATATGATTACAACCAGATTTCTATACATACCATTTTGCATATTTTATTAGTACATGCATATATTACCCCTAGCCCTAAAAAGAAATGCAACTACCTTTTAGAATTGTATACAATATATATATATAAGTATAACTATACCTATATAACTAAATATCTTTAAAAAAAACACTAACCCACACATGTAAAATTCACACATTTGTAATCATTGTTAATAATAATATATACAAAATATAATATATTTTTTGTCTTTTATAGTATTAGATTTTGACCTACTGGTCTTCTTTTTCAGCTTCAAGAGGTTTGAGGGCACTGTTGCCCCCTATATGCTGAATGAGGAGCAGCAGGAAGGTGTTCCCATCGAGGAGCTTAGACGTCAGTGGCCCTGGAAGATATCTGACAAGGAGCTGGAAGCCCTCAGAGTCAAGGTGTGTCTTGTTTACATGTCGGTTGCTGGTTGCATCTGCCCACTCTCAATGTATTTATGTGGAAAATAATTTACCCACATGCCCTTGGTGGTCAAGTTTGTCCCATTACAAAATGTGATTTTCAAGTCAGTTCCATCACTGATATTTTTCCAAATCTTTTTATCCAACCGTCAGTCTGAGAGGAAAGTGAGGCTGAATGAAATAATTCGAAGGAATTCACAACACGCTGCTCTCGTGCTTGTGTGAGTATAAAGCATCATCCTTCATTGTTCCTACTTTACAAATTAAACTTGACAACCCCCCCCAATTTACTCTTGTCCTATGTACTGTGTACTACATTACCAGTAATGAATGATGGGGCCAGGTATTCTACAGTTTGTGTGTGACCATGTGTAAATGTGTTCACCCAGGAGCCTTCCAGTGCCTCAGTGTGACTGCCCCAGCACTCTGTACATGGCCTGGCTGGACACGCTGACCTTTGGCCTCCACTGCCCTACTGTGCTGATAAGAGGCAACCAGCAGAACGTTCTCACGTATTACTGCCAGTGAAACAGTTTTAAAGTGCGACTGCTCTAGCTGATGAAATGTGATATTTGAAACAGTCCACTTTACCATAGCCTCATTAAAAGCACCCATACACTTATCCACCCACACATCCATCCATCCATCCACCCATCCACCCATCTACCCACATATCCATCCATCCATCCATTTGCCCCACCCCCACTTCCCACAAATGTAATGTAATATGTTTGGAGGGAAGCTCTCCCTCATTGCCTCAGCCCAACCCAGCACAACGCCAATCAGAACAGCCAATCAGAACAATTGTAAATGATATAACTTGGAAACCTTTATAACTTGCTGTATAATATATAATATATTTATAATGTAATAAAGAAGCTAAGTAAAAAATGAATGCTTCTCATAATACTGTCCCTGTCTATAAAAGATGTTACATAAATGGTGATTAATAGCTACCAGGTAATATGTTGTGGAAATGACCCCTTTGTGCAATGTTTGCTTGGACAAGCAATAATTAAGTGATAATCGAGTAATGCACCTTTCTTATTTTAACATTGAGATATTACTTTGTTTCTATTACTATTACATTTTTGTTAGGTATATTATATATTTTTTTATTTTCTTTAATATATATTTTGTAATATATTTTCCTCTTCTCTATGTTGCTCTACAACAACTGCAATCAGGGTCACATGATATATATGACACAACTACTGTAATCTAACTCTACAGCCCTGTATGGTTTGCATTGATCCTCCATGAAAATGATAAAATAATGAATGACCTTAAAGCAGGCCTTTCATAACGTTATATTAAAATGCACATGTATTACATTTAAATGGCCATTAGGTCTATGTACGATTTACATATTTAGCTTTCCAAGCAAGAGCACAGCGGTGAATAAAGTATTCTCTTAAGAGCTACTTTCTAGTTTGATAGTGTGTACTGTGTGTACTGTACGGGAGGCATACTAAGGGCCTGTGTGCTTCCTGCTGAACCATCTTAGCAATAGTATTTACATTACAGTAGGTCCACATACACACACAGCACTGTTATGTATACATATCTACTGTATGCAAACACAGTTGAATGACATGAATGTTTAGATTTGACTCATTGTAGAGAGTATGATTTAGTTGTTCTCTTCCCTGTGATGTAAGTTTTACATTGTTACCGATTTCAAGCACAAATGTTTGTGAGCGTTTCAGTGATCTCAATGGGAGATCGTTAGGTTGTATGCAAACAGACCTGTGTTGAGCTGAATTTGAATGTTCCTATATTGACATGTCACGACAACACCACAGAGATATGCAGTACTGTAGCTACATAGAAGCAGTATACCTGCACCTGTATGTGCCACAATGGTTGATTCAAACACAGACGTGGAGGAAACCTGAGAAGGGCTGTAAACATAAGCCCCCCCCACACACACACACACACACGCACGCACACACAGTGGTTCATGACCGCTAGTAGGATGTTTTTATTTCTGTTTTTATCTATAATCATTATTTTACTAAGGCGCCTACATATCACCTATAAAGGGCACTCTCACCACTGTTCCATTGGGATCATATTGGCTCATAGTGTTTGTGGAATTTGGTTGTGTCTTTAAAGGTGTAGTGAGCGATTGTAAGCTAATACATGTTTTTGACTAATTCAATCAATAACTACTCATGTAGCTGTCCGTTCTCTGTGTGTGTGCAAAAAATAGTAGCTGGTGTTTCTACACAGCCCAGGCTCTGTTAATGGGAGTACAAAAATGTGGTGCAGCCACATAACACTGTCCCAGCCGTTTCCAAGGTGGGGGGTGGGGGGGAACTTCTCAGGGAGCACCCGACCCGATGGCATTGAGGAGAGGAGGTTTTGATTTTATTGAGTTCAAATATCAATATTTCTCCAGAATGTGTGAAAGCTCTACATGAAGAGTACCTGTTTTTCCCACTGCTAGTGGAATTAACATCTGGCACTTCCTCCACCGGATTAGCATGGTGCTGACATTCTGAGATAGCAACAAAAAGGATAAGGGAAATTCCTTACGCATCTCTTATTTTTTTTAACCCGATTCCTTTAACCATTTTTATTAATGTTGTTTTTCTGCTGTACAAATAATGATGATGATGATGATTATTATTATTATTATTATTATTATTATTATTATTATTAATAATAATAATATTAATTCTCTTCTGCTAAATCCATCGTGATAGCTGACCCTTAGATCAATGTGTTTAACATATCTTAACAGAACTTAGTTGTTGTCTATTAAATATTATATAGAAGAGGCAGACCACTTATTATGAATTCTGAATAATGGTGGTTAAGAACATATTCCCTCATCTCATTTAATGGGGAGAGATATAGTGTATCATCTCTCCCAAATCTTTTTGACAGAGGCCTGGTTTTGTTGATCCAAAATAACTGCCTGCAGGCATTACCAAGATGGCTGCCAAGCTATGCCAGACTTGCCTGTAAAGGTACTAGTAAATTACAATACAGTATAATATAAAGAGCACCCTAAAATTGTTTTTATAAAAAAAGAAAATATTTAGCCTATACAATTTGACCAACCAGCAATTCTTTTGGATGCCAAAAAAATAAATAAATAAATAAAATTAACTTCATTGCGAATCCGTAACATAAGCTATCATGTGTAAGGCACCTACAATGTGTAGAGGGCAGGCACAGGGCAGGTGATTGGACGAACAACGTCTACCACAGGCTAACTTGAAGAGAGAATTGTATTTTTATTTCTTAAAGAAAAGCCTTCAGTGCAGTTGCTCTTCTTTCAATTAAGAAATAGCTAAGCTATACTTAATTTCAGAGAAATCGATCTATTGCAATAGTTGTTAACCTCGTATTTAACCACCATTGTTGTTTTCTCGTTACTGTCGTCACACCTAAACCACGCCCGTAGCTACCAGTTGACCGACTTCAGTTGACTGAAGCGCAAGGATTTCAAGCTGTCCAGACCGATTCTTGCAGCAATGTCAAACTGTAGCTCGCAAGATCAGGATGGGCCCATGATGTTTATTAGGCTGTATGGTCTCAACAAATACTCACAACACAAACACAAGTATTATTGAACATGGACACATGGCACAGAGGTTTATCACAAGAGGCCTATTTCTGGCTGAAAGGCAAGCCTCTTCACCATGAATAAACTGTAATAAACTGTTCCAGTGAACCAACCAGTAAATGTAAATGTTATGACCCTTTTTGCCTATAGGTGGTATGCATAACCATGTCATTAATTTGAAAACAGACCTGCGTTGTGCCTAATTTGAATGCTGACATTTGAATTAAGGAAGAGATATACAGTAGCTACTGTAGTTCAGTGGAGCAGTTAAATGTGTGCATGTTGCGTCTCTGAAACAGAGAACCACTGCAAGGAAGCAGTTTTACTTGAGGTGCTACGGTTTACTATAACACAGTCGAGGAGTGCACCATTATACCACAACAGGACCGCTAAATATCATTGTGGGCTCAACATAATACAGTGTATTGTTTTATTCAAGACTGGAGGCTATCTTTGTGAGTTTTATTTAACAATTAAGATGAAGTTCAGTGTGTCTCTCCTCCTTCTGTCAGGTAAGTGGCTCATCTGGCCCTTGTTATACTGTACACATACAATTACTAATAAATATTCAATTCAATTATTTTATTCATCTTTTTATTTTTAGTTGTGCAGGTCACCTACATGACAAGAGACCAAATCGGTACCGTAGATCTCCTGCATTCTCTGTCTGTCTGTCTAAATGTGTCTGTCTGATTGTCTATTATCTGTAGTGTATACTGTAAGAGTGTCCTCCATTGCAGCTCAGTCTCCTCTGCTGGTGTTTCCAGGTCAGTGTTCCTCCTCGACGTGCCAACAACATGTGTACCACTTTATCAATAAGGATAAGAGCTGGAGTGAAGCCCAGACATACTGCAGAGAGAAATACACTGACCTGGCCACTGTAGATAGCATGGCCATGAACAGAGTGGTCACATCACTTCTAGCACAGGCCTCTCCTGGGAAAGGAGCCTGGATTGGTCTGAAGGACAACCAAGGTGAACGCCGCTGGTATTGGACTCTCCCAGGGTTACAGTACAATGACAATGTGTCATATTGGGATGATGGTGAACCAAATTATCACAATTATCCAATAAAGAACTGTGTGGAGATTCACAAAACAAATAGCAAGTGGAAAGCTATCCCATGTAACCAAGAAACAATTACCCAATTCATCTGCTTCAATGGTATGTATGTTCTAATGTCTTCATTTTATTTGTTCTACATGATGATACACATAATTTCACTGTATTTTTTATATCAAATGAAGTGTGGCCTAAACATGTTCACTTCACAGGGTCAGGATCCAACATACATTTCCATTTGGAAGTCATGCCCGTAACCAAGCCAAACACAAACTGGAGAGAGGCTCAAAGGACGTGCAGGGATAAATACACAGACCTGGCCAGCGTGAGAGACGTCAACGACACGAATAAGATCACAGAGAAGTTGAACTCTATGCTATCAGAGGAAACGGCCATTGGCTTGTTCAGGGATGCCTGGAACTGGTCAGACGGGAGTAACACCTCATTCAGGAACTGGGCACTAAATATGTCTGACACTGACGAGTTAAAGAATTGTGGTGTGGTCCATGACAATGGGGAATGGTCCAATGAAAAATGTGATGATAAGAAGCCTTTCTTCTGCTATGACGGTAAGTGTGTCATTCAGAGTAGCACGCGCATGCACACATGCACATCAACTCTGCAATTCACTGTTGATGCTTGGTGGGTTCTCTCAGTGCAAGTTGTCTCACCATGTGTCATATGTGTCACGTACTTGTTCAGTGATTTTCATGTATTTTGAATACAGGACGTCATTACATTGCGTTATGGCTCACAGGGTTGAATCGGTGATTCATTGCGAGGGTCACTATTGTTAACAGTAATAATGATGAGAGTTGTTAAGCTTTTGTTCTCAGTGGGACCTCCCACAGATGAACAAAATCTGGGTTTACTTGGACACTTATTTGACGGATTCGGGTTACCTGTTTACATGACCTAATCAGGTCTGGTGTTTACATGTGCTGTCGCAACTTTCCGAATTGATGTTAAACATGCACACATTATCTAGCTCATAATGTAACGGTAACAGTACAAATGGTAAACCCGGCTAGCACATGTCGGAGAGTGAGGCTATTTGTGTGAGTGGTGGAGAAATGTACAGCTCCAGACGAAGTCACAGAGAAACAGAGGGAAATATGCAGAGATGCACACACACTGGCCCTGGCTACCTTAACAGAGTATTGGCTACACCAGACACTGCGCCACGTCCCCCAGCTCAGCCAGAGGGCACACGCACGCACTATAGCCAATAGAGCTGTGTTTTTATCAGCAAATCAACTTTGTCGTGGTGTTTATATGGAGCTTTCTCTTTCAGGTTGGGCATTTAAACCTATTCCAATCGGAATAATAGGGTCCATGTAAACGCAGCTACTGTGAATTCTGCTAACTGCATGTGGACCAATCTTTATTTCCAGTGCACACATTGGGCCTCATGTACTAACGTGTTAGCACCCATTTTAGGCGTAAAGTGAGCGCGTTTCTTTGAACAGGGGAAGCAAGCAACGGCAATATTAATCTCAGCAAGGTGAATACACATGCCATGGAGAGACTTGCTGAAGGATTTGATTGCTTGTGTGCTGTTAAAATAAACGTTTTAATATAAGGCGACTCAGTCAAACATAATTATTTTGGGGTACAATTAGCCCATGTTATCTTTAGGTTTTAAGATACATATAGACAAGTAGGCTATTTATAAATAGGTCTACTTCATGATCGTTAAACTTGTTTTCTTTTTCTGAGTCTGCTATTACATTGCTTTTTGGCGCCGCAATTTACATATATTAGATATGGGCAGCTGGGGCATAGACCAGACTACTGGTCTAAATTCAGAAGGCGGTGTCAAGCACAGATTACGTGATCAGTCGCAAATTATGTACATCTGTGCTCACTAACGTAAAAAACACGAGGCCCATAATCCCCACCATTATTCCATATCCAGACATAGTATTATGCAAGACAATATGAGACCATAAATGAAGATAGAGTATAATGTATTTATGTGTATCAATGTTTGCTGCTGCAGATAAACTGGTGTTGATTCGTGATAATCGGACCTGGAGAGATGCCTTGGAGTATTGCAGGGCTCACTACCATGACCTGGTCTCTGTTCACAATGAACACATGCAAGACTGAGTGGAACAAAGAGCCAAGATGGCCGACACACCGTTTGTGTGGCTGGGTCTTAAACACCTGTGCCCGCTGGACCTTTGGTACTGGGTCAGCGATGAGCCTTTCTGTTATCATAACTGGGATAATGAGGACAAGATGGAGGAATGTGGGAAAGCAGGAGCGATTGAAAAGAAAGGAGGCCATTGGTTCAGCCATTCCACTTATGAAAAGCACAACTTAATTTGCACTCAAAAGTAATATCATTACAAGACTATAATTATTTAGGATAATGCTGCAATATACATTCACATCATTTTTAGAAGAATATCTATTGCAGCACCACAGTTATTTAATTATAATTTGCTAATTGACATTGCGTAAAGTTTAGTACTAGGGCTGTCAGTCAATACAAAAATGTAATTGCATGCTTTAAATAATTCATTCCGATTAACAAATCGCAAATGTTATGTTTTTGTTATGTTAATTATATATTTTTAATTAATGTAAACATTTGCATAAAGATGACAAATCTTGTTATAAAATATAACATTTAGGTCCCAAAGACTTGTCATTTGGAGGGAAATTACATGTTCATTGACGTACACGTTTGCTTTTGAGAGATAGACTAAGGATTTTGAGAAAATGATGAGCTTTTGCCAGAAATACATTTGTTTTGAGAAATGTACAAACTGGTTTGCAACTGTTAAGACTCAATAGAAAAATGTCTTTGTCAACTTTGTCGTTAAGTTACGTAGTTGGTCATTGTGCATGTCAATCAAAATACCACCCTTGTCAAGTAGGTGGGTGCTGACGCAGTTAGCCAGTGCTGTGTCCCAGACTTTACGTACTGTAAGTATTGGCTGACACTGCAAGACTATATCACATTATACTTACACATTAACATGTACGATGGTTTAGTATTCAATCACATGCATTGTTCATTATCTTATCTTTTATGTACTCACGTCAGCTCAAGGAGCATATTAAACATTTTCAGGATATACATCACGCCCTCAGAACAGCAGATGGCTCATTCGCTTGTGTTGGCATGTCTGTCTTTATATTAAATAAATACTATATATAACTATATTATACTGTAATATATAACTACATTATACTGTAATATAAAATACTGTATATTATTCATACTAAAATAAAGAGCAAACTTTCCAACAGTAGATGAAGAAATGCATCGATCTGTATTATCTTATATTTAAATAATTTAACTCCATAATTTAAACTACTCAAATTAACTACTTTGATAATGTATGTAAATATGGCATATTTATGTACTACAGACAGACAGACAGACAGACATATAGATAGATAGATAGAGAGATAGATAGATAGATAGATAGATAGATAGATAGATAGATAGATAGATAGATAGGAAGAAAAATATAATATTGGGAAATAAGGTACACGGTAATTATTGTTCAAGTAAATTCTGTTACGACATTATAGTGTCTACTGAGTCCTATCTATTTGGAATTATTGAATTGTTGTTGGTGAAAATAAAGGTGAGTGAGTGTGTGTGTTTGTGTGTACCATTATTGTCTAAACATATGTCAGAGATCAACGTCAGAGGTCAACAATTCCAGAGATGTGCAAATGAAAACCCTGCATTCTGCGGAATGGCTCTTTAAACAAGTACAGTCTGTTGTATAATCTCGTCATATCTAACAACCAGTTTGGTTAAATTAATTGCATATTTTATTTAGTTAAATCTTTATATTAAGCAGTGTTCAATATGGTGGTGCAGGCGTGAGGGTGTGTCAGCATGGAGTCTGTCCAGGAGGATGCAGCCACATGCAGGGGAGGGAAATGAGCAAGAATGGGAGGGAATGAAATAGAGGTCACAGTATAAATGTAAGAAGGGGATTAGCACCTGAATGAAGGCATGATACAGTCCATCTGAAGACAACCTCACACGTTTGGAAGAGTGTCGTAAGTCTTTAAATTGCTTATAAATCGCTTTTATGTGAAAATATTAATGCAAATTAGTATATATTTATGAATATATTTGGTAAATTATGGTTAATCTCTATGGTAAATTATACATTTGTTCTATGGTGTCATGTTTCCATCCACAAATTGGCAGGTTGTTTATAAATGCCATAAAGCTAAAATATAGTTAAAATGAAATCAAATACTTTTATCTCTCCTACCATTGTCCTAGTAAATACTCAAACTTTTTTTTTTCTTCAATTATGATCTGCAAATTTTGAACAGAATTAAAAGAGACCATTTACATGTATTATTATTTATTTGTTTATTAGTATAATCTCAGTTAATCTAATTAAAATATATTTTAAATTTTTTTACCAATCAACATCATATTTTTCCAAGAAAATTTTAAATTTCTGAGATTATAAAGTCAATTAGAAGCCTGGTCATTTAATACAATTATTTTTATATTAGTTATTTTGGATGTAGCCTCTAAAACATCTGCCAGTCTGCTTGAGCTAGTTTGGATCATATATTTTGAAATGGTAAAAGCTTTTTCAATATAGTGTGTGGAGAGTGGTGCAGATGAGTAGGAAAGCATAGTGATGTTGTTGGGTAGGCTATGCTTGTTTTCTTTTCCTGGCTTCAAAATATAATTGTTAATGCTAGTTTAACTTTTCACCCCTTTTACTTTGGCTATGTCGAACATTGACTGGCTTGTTGCTCACGAACAGCATGTGTGACTTAATCCTCCGGGCAGATCTTTTACTAGCAGTGCCAAAATTTAACAATTTTTTGTAAACAAAGAATTAAAGACAACCTATTCTGTATTTGTTCAATTTAATTTACAAATACAAATGATATTCATACTGGTTTAAATAATACATTTGATAATATTTCCCTTATTTTCTTAGTGAGGGTTTTGTGTGAAATGAAACGCCTGTATCATATAGATGCCTGTCCCAAATACAGGCCTGCTTATTTTATTGGTTGAAGCAAATAAAATCCCAGGCTATTATTTGCAGTTTTACAGTAAACAGAACAGGAGACAAACACCACAACCAAACATAAAGAGGAGGAGCAGGGGAGGTGGCGGGAGGTCTGCAATGAACTCATCAAGAGAGATAAAATGGCAGGGACCTGTTCTGCTAAGCTCCTGCATGCTAAGGGCCAGTTAATAGGCTAGGGCAGGTCAGCTGGGTGTAGTGATCAGCTGAGTGGCAGCTGACTGACAGATGATGGGTGGGAGCATGCAGACTTCTGTGGCCTACCAGAAGTCTGTGATTTGGATTTTGAAAAGACACTGCTGTAGCCTATATTAGGCATATTCAGAAGAAAATAGCATTAGCCACTGATTTGGATGAGTTGCAAGGAGTTTTCTACGGGGATTTCTAGAACACAGGCTATGATCGAGCCTCAAGGTGTGGCCCTTCGAAGGGCACACCATCTTCCAAAAAATCTTATGATAATATGGTGGTTTTGGGTTAAAACCACACATAGGCTATTTTTCCTCATGGTTATAAAACAGATTGATATCCATATAATATTTCCAATTTCCACAGAAATGCAATAACAAATATACTGGTTCTCACACTGTTTGGCTCTCTTAATCAGATCCTCATCAGACCTCTGGTCAGGATAGCCTTGGTTCACAGTATAGCTTACCGTCATTGATTGGTTTTACATGGACTTAAGCATCCCAGTTATGAGGCTTAGGGAAGGATGCTGGGTTCAAACACCGGTGCTGACCTACCTGTAAGCATCCTTGAGCAAGATACCTAACCCCAGAATGTCAGGCAAAATACTGTAAAGCGCTTTAGATAAAAGAGTAATATAAATGCGCCCATTTACCATTTATCCTTTTTTAGTCATATTCAGGATATGGTGTTTACATGTGCGAACACATAAACGTGATACTTAAAATCCTGATAACAACCGGGATAATTATGTCCATGTAAACAGTCACTGGCCACGTTTACAAAAACACTACTATTCCACTAATATTCCGAGTATGGCAATATTCAGAATTTGTAGCACAAGCGGCTGTTTTCCATATTATATATTTCCATATTACTGCAGTTTGAAATGTCAGCAAGGCCAGAAAGTTATTTAAAGGGCATATCTTTAGGACATATGACGTGTGTTTTTAACATAAATCGGAATATGATTGGATATATGAAAACGGCCATGTTAGTGGAATTTTATTTTTTCAGATGGCTATCTTATTTGGAATATTGTCATTTTCTGAAATAAGGGGAAACCACTGAATATTGTTTACATGTAAACATTGTCTTTCAGATCCTGCGTACTGTCTTCTAGTGGTCTGGGTGTTTGACTCCCAGCCGGAAGGTTGTGGGTTCAAACCCCAGTGTTGACCTACCTGTAAGCGTCCTTGAGCAAGATGCCTAACCCCATACCCCCCAACTGCTCCCAGTGGTTGGTTGCACCTTGCATGGCAGCAATCACCATCGGTGTATGAATGGGTGAATGTGAGGCAAAATACTGTAAAGCGCTTTGGATAAAAGTGCTATATAAAAGCAGTCCATTTACCGTTCATGCACTTGGGTGTCACCTGGAAATGATAGGCAGCAATGTTTAAGATATATTCTCCTATATCCTAATGTTTCTACCTGTTTCTGATAATTACAGTATGCAGCCAGGTTGTGAGGGATCCACAATGGGACAGTTAAAATCCACACCAGAGCAGCCGCCAGCCCCACGCGTCCGTTTTTCTGTCAACGAAGAAGCTCCCCCGAAATACTCATCACACCATTTTGACATTCCTGATGGAGTCGTCGTTGGCGATGCCCCAGGCGCTTCTAACGTGATGTTGGGGCACCGGGACTTGAGGCAGCAGGAGCTGCGATGTTCGTCCATCTACAGCACGATGGACCTTGTGCCACAGCCAAACTTCTATGCCAACACGCTGAAAGGACCCCAGCCTAAGATCCGTCCGTCACTGGAGGTCCTCCGCAAAACATTCCACGTGAGCTAAAATTCATCCACATCATGAAGAATGTACTTATACAACATGTTAATTATATAAAGTCATTTTAAGTCATACCTCCATCTTATTCTCACATACAAGATATGTGATATATTGATTTGCAAATCAATAGCCTAGTAAGAAGATGTGATTGATTGGTTATGTACAATCGTGTGTAGTATCATTTATTTTATTGCCATAACACGATTCCGTGATATAAAGTCACATCTTTGCTTTTCACACAGGAGACACATTTTCCAAACCACACCGTTGATCCTGTAGATGTCCCGGCCACAGAGGGTGAAGCTGAAGCAACAGCGGTCGTAAAGAAGGGGAAGGACCCCATTAGATTTGGCTGGGTGACTGGAGTCATGGTGAGAGAGGAATGTGTATTGGTTCGAAAATGATTAGATGGACATTGATGAATACGCACGTTTACCTAACCATTAACAATTTGGGGAATTCTATACTTGACCATTTTGTCACTCTTGCCGTTTTGTGACAGATTCGTTGCATGAACAATATCTGGGGAGTCATTTTGTTCCTCCGCCTGACCTGGATCACCTCCCAAGCAGGCATCTGTGAGTTATCAACCTCTGACCATGTCGGCTATTGTCCTAAGACCGACAGCTTTGAGAAGAAGGGACAATAGAGTGCAACAGTGGACTCCCACGTTTTGTTATCAGCTCTAGAAGTACATTTCCCATTAATTTGCTCCAATTACTTTATATAGAGTTTTAAGCCTGAAACCAAGCCAACCAGATAAATAATAATTGTTACCATGAAATCATTGATTACAAGCAATGAAAAATGAAAAAAGGTACAAGGCACACAGCCTTGTCCCTTTTTACTTTATACGTTTTTCATATTGTTACATGATTATAAAATCCACAATTTATAGTTAAAAAACAGCTGTCAAACTATGAAAACTTTTAATTGCTATTAAACACATGATATTATGGATGTGCAATATAAAATTGTGGTAATTTATAGCCTCTGCAAGGGTAGTACCATTTCGATAGTCTCTTAAAATAATAATTGCCTTTCACTGAAAATAGGCAAATATAAAAACATAAAATATCTGACATACTTTCACTTTTTCCCCTTTGAGGAGTAAGTAAGTACATTTTGTTTAAATAGCACATTTTCACAGACAAGAAATCACAAAGTGCTTTATAGTCAAACCGATAAAATTACAGAAAATAAAAAAAAAAAACACAAAAGCAGCATCATAAAATCAAATGCTAATGAAAAGTACTAGCCAAGCTACGTAAACAATGTAGGGTGGATTACAACCGACTACAACACACAGAGGAGTGTTCGCTGTCGTTCGCTGCTCAGGTGGCAATTATTCCACTATACATTTCAGTTTACACAGAAAATAGCAGTTGTTTGCTGCTCTTTTTTTACTATCTGGCTAATTCATTGCTAATTCATTCACAAAGACGTGCAAACTGTGTCACTGTTCTTAGCTAGGCTACGCTAATGGTGTGTGTGCGTGTGTGTTTCGTCTTTTTTGACTGACCTAGTCTCTTGCAAATATTTATCTTATTTTGCAGAATGTTGCTGCTTCTGTGTTCTCCTTTTCACCCTCTCTGCTCCACCTTTACTTTTCTGTCCATCCATACCATATTTCGCCATGGAACCAGTGCAGAATCAACCACAATAGATGGTTGCTATGTGAGTGTGTGCTACAGTATGTTGCTATGCACGCACTTATGCACTTATGCAAGGACACAGCAGCGAGAGAGAGAGTTGATTTTCCGTCAACTCATTCCATCCGCATCCATCCATCTATCTTCATCAGTTTATCCGGAGGGGTCGGGGGGTCAGCAGCTCCAGCAGGGGACCCCAAACTTCCCTTTCCCGAGCCACATTAGCAAGCTCTGACTGGGGGATCCCGAGACGTTCCCAGGCCAATGTGGAAATATAATCTCTCCACCTAGTCCTGGGTCTTCCCCGAGGTCTCCTCCCAGCTGGACGTGCCTGGAACACTTTCTAAGGGAGGCGCCCAGTTGGCATCCTTAACAGTTGCCCGTACCACCTCAACTGGCTCCTTTTGACAAGAAGGAGCAGCGACTCTAATCTACCCTCATTCACCAAATACAGTATCTCCTCACATTTCGCTATCTTCCCGTTCTCTGTGCACATTTAAAATATAATCTAGTACTTCTACACAGCCCTGGCTCCATAAATAGGAACATAAACAAAATGGTGAAGACCGGCACTCACAACGCTGTAGTACTACGCGCTTTGCTTCGCAATGCGTTTCAATGTTTGAGGTGTCGTTGCAGATTGATATTGTTTGGATTTGAGCTTGAGGTTAGCACATGTTCTCGAGAATGACTAACTTACACTTTCATTTTAATAGTAATCACTGTAAATCAATTAGTTATTTAACCATACAAGACAGATTGGGAAATAATCAAAACTGAAAAACTGCTAATAGTTTTGTGTGCCTTCCACAGTGTTGACCGTCGTGATCATTGTCATATAATCAAAACTGAAAAACTGCTAATAGTTTTGTGTGCCTTCCACAGTGTTGACCGTCGTGATCATTGTCATATCATATATTGTGAACACAATAACGGCTGTGTGCGTCTCTGCTATCTCCACCAACGGCGGGGTGTCGTCAGGTCAGTTAATAATTGAATGTACATTTGTTATGTTCATATGGACTCTTCTTGTGAACACGGTAAACAAGACCCCATGTTTATGTAGTAATTAAATAGTATGCTTGTGAAAATACAGATAATTCATTGTGTTATTACAGCAGGTTTATTCAAGTTGTTTAGATTGAGCTTTAGTTTATGACAATAACAAAGACATTGATCAGACAGGAGTTGTTGCCTCCATCTTAGTTGGCATCACTCAGAAACTATTTTCCAATGTCCACAATACAAAAATAGTGTCCGTAACTGTACTGAAAATAACAGGAATGTATATTATATATGCATGTTTTATTTAAAATAGTTAACCCTGAGGAAAGCAATTACTGTGTATAATCATCAGATGTACAGGTAGTGGTAGTGGTAGAGCAGTGCAATCTTGCCATATTGTCTGGATTGATACTTGATAAATAGAGTGGGTGCTGTTTGTCTTGATTTTAGTAGCCTTTTGTGCTGTAATGTGGTCCTGGCCTCATGAATCAATAGCCTTGAACAATATAGTCTATTATTGTGCTCATATGATCATGTATGTATGTATGTGTGAGCAGTTACAAGTTAATGCATGAATGGTGGTCAAAAAAATTACTAGCATTTTTATTTTTACCCTTCATAATGTACACAGTATATTAATATAAATTATAGCGAGACCATAGCCTACTATTTCATGTGTGTTTGACCCAACCAATATGTCCAGGTGGGACATATTTCATGATCTCTCGAACACTTGGTCCTGAGATGGGGGGATCGATGGGGATGATCTTCGCCTTTGCCAATGCCCTGTCTGTTGCTCTGAACACTGTGGGCTTTGCTGAAGTCGTCACAAGTCTTCTTCAGGTTAATCTATTAATAACAATAAGTAATTACCCTGAGTAAATACTAAAAGGTAATGAACATATGTAGTTGAGCATGAAGCGTCTCTATGATGTCCCTGCAGATCAAAACAAGACCTACAACCAATAAATAGACAAGTCAAAATACATTCACGTGCAAGATATTATAAACATAATAATTCATTAACATATATGTAAAAGAAGAAGGAATACCTGCACAGTACATGCCTGAACTGTTTGTGTTAATGCAGGCCAGCAATTCTGCCATGGTGGATTCAATAAATGATACACGTATCGTTGGTGTGATCACAGTGACTGTTCTACTGGTCATCACCCTGGCTGGAATGGAGTGGGAGTCCAAGGTTAGTTTAACAGCACGGGTGGTGTTTTGAAGCTGTCCTTAGTCTCGTTCTAGTCCGTGTTTTCCGTGTTTTCCCTGTGTTCCCTGTGTCCTTTGTTTCAGTCCTAGTCAGTGTTTTCCTGTTTTGTTTCTGTTCATTTGTCACTTTTGCATACTGTAGCATGACTCCGCCCATTTATTGAATGGCATCTGACATTTGTTTTAAAACTAAACAAATACCACAATTTTGTTTTTGGTGTGTATTGCAAGATAGTTATTTTGGGTTTAGTACCACCAGTTGCTACAAAATAAAGTCAGACCCTGCCCCTCTGTGTTTCCTAGTTGATTATATTATACATTTTATTATTAATTACACATATTTATGTTCCAGTTTGTCTGTCTTCCCATACCCCTTTAATTTGATTATTGTCTTCACCTGTGCTCCCCTGAATTTATGGTTCAATCCATTGTATTCGGAACTTGGAACTAAACAATCTTCAACACGGAGAGAGAGAACATAGTTGGCAATAAGCTAAAATATTTTCAATATTCCTACTTTATATAGTGTTTGCATTGTACAACATTTCTGCAAGCATGTGGTAGTGTAGTTAAATCAGTTGCTCTAGTGTTAGCGTTTCTCTTCACTAATGGTGCTGTGGGCAACATTTGGTATCTATTTGGCCTTGGTAGATTTGGTAGATATCTTGGTGAAATTTAGAGACTCGCCATAAACATGAGTTTGCTGCGGATATCCATTTTTTCTCGAGCAGATGCGCTTGGACACATTTAGATTTGACGTCGGTAATACAGACTCTGAAATATCGACTTCCGACCTGCAGTTGTGGCATAAAACACTTGTTTCCTTGTCGGTTGTTCATCAATGTAATGATTCCTGTCAGTTCCTGTTCTGTTTCTCCCTCTATTAAAAGTCTATCGTTCCCCCAGATATCCTGAATATGAATAAACACCTTTATTATTAACGTTCTGCATCTGTTGTGCACTTGGGTCCTACTACAAGCACTCCAAGCATTAGTTAGATAATGTAGTGCCGACACTTGCAGGTAGGCAGCACCCAAACACATGACAACGGGGCTGGTTCTCATGGATTTAAAAGGAATAAACAAACAGGCAAAGACAAAATACAATGATCCGACAAAGATGTGAGGTAACACAACTGCGTAAGTAAATAAAATAACACAAGACGGCCCATAGCACAGGAGAGAACGAGGGGCAAGTGGAAACGACCGGTACTTAACCCAAGGAAGGTAATCACGCCACATGGGAATATTGAGAACACAGGGAAATGGACAGACCCAAGACGAACTGGGGCAGACAGCAGACTACATCAGAGAACACAGGGAAACACAAATTGAAATAAAGACTGCATACTGCGAAATGCAGATACATTTAGAGGTGCTGTGCTGTATATAAACCATCACGTTAGCCATTGTTTCCTCTGCCCTCTCCACCCTCAGACCCAGTATATGTTCTTTGGGGTTCTGATACTCTCATTCGTCAACTACTTCATTGGCACGGTGATCCCGCCCAGTACAGCGAAAAAAGCCTTAGGAATCTATGGTTACAACGGTGAGTTGTAAGGGATGTTATGGCCTGAAAGGTCTAGTGAGTATGAGTTTGTAAATAATGTAACAATTAAAAAAAACAAAGGTGACCTGAGTAAACAATAAAATGTTGTCATCTTCACCAGGTACGATCTTCGTAAACAACCTTCTGCCGGACTACAGAGGGAGTGATTCAAACTTTTTCTCAATGTTTGCCATTTTTTTCCCTGCCACCACTGGCATATTGTCTGGTGTCAACATCTGTGGAGACCTCAAGGTATATAGAAGTCGAACATGATGTGTACCCTCATGCAAGAACAGCAGGCTACAGGCTATTCACGTTATGTGCAGCATAAGCAGATACAGCAACTACATGTAATTTGCTTTCATGAGCATTGTGAATGACTATTATTTGAATAATATAACCATAAACTGTTTGCTTTGATATTGCACTGCAAACATTTCAACGTGCCAACTGTGATTTTACGAGTGGTTCTTCCATGAGGTCCTGAATTAAATAACATAATAATATAATAATAATCCATTATGTTTGTTTTATTGTGATTATAAACACAGTGAGCAGTTTGGACTTGCGATTTACACAAATAATGTTATTAAAAATCAAAATACATTCAGAAGATATTTGTATATAATAATTATAATAATCAGGATAGATAGCAACAGGATATAAACAGGATAGATATATATAAACAATTCTATTTCTTTTCTATACAGTACATCCATATTAGTGGTTTCTTACGAACTATGCAAGCTATGGTTATTCATTGTTTATTGTTGCTTTGACTATCTCACACAGGACCCAGCAGATGCTATCCCCAAAGGGACACATGCAGCCATTATTGGAACTACATTTAGCTATTTGTTAGTTGCTCTAACTGCTGGTAAGACACTTTCAGTTGCTCCATCACACAAGCAGTGCTAAAAATGGGTTAAATATGTGTCTGGAATGTCCATCCATCCATCCATCCATCTCCCGCTTATCCGGAGTCGGGTCGCGGGGGCAGCAGCTCCAGCAAGGGACCCCAAACTTCCCTTTCCTGAGCCAC
>JAODUK010085566.1:0-5000 GCA_027564635.1 Typhlichthys eigenmanni
GCTGGTTATGTGAGGACCGACCACAAAGTTGCGGTAAATCTGAATGTCTGAATATCAAACGTAAAACTGCCTTTACCACGACATTTGACCGCGCCGTTTTTACTTCACTTATTGTCTTAACGGCGCATTTACTGACGGTGCGGTCACTGAATGGGAAGACGCGATTTGCTTCTGAGATGTGGTACGGTAGCCTATATCCGGACATCAATACACCCCTTCCCTCTATCTGTACTGTCTTGTAGGCCATGTAGTGCACGAACATCAGTTTATGTCTTATTTTCTTGCATTAGCCCCACATACAACGATATAACCGATTGTTCGGACCACGGGGGGAAACGGGGAAAATCACGTAAACCGCTTGGGAAATGTAAGTAGTAAGCCTTTAATCATATATTTACAATACCGTAACGACAAGTGCACAGTAGCTAGCAGTAAATGTACAGTAGCTTAACGTAGATGCTACTGTAGTTGTGTATAATAGTGCATCACTGGTGAATATTATTATGCTCCTGCCATTCCATAACGACATCTGCGGCTTCATGTGTTTGGGTTGGGAGGGGTAAACATGTAATTTTGCATCTGAGATACGGGAGCCCATGCCTACAGCGGTAACCGTTATTTTAGTAGGGTACCCTTAAGTTCGATGCCCATAACATGCGATGCATAAGTGTTCCCCATCGTGTGTGGTATCACACACACTACATAGCATTATCCCAAAACAAAAAGAATCTGCCTAACATTAAAAGTAGTGTACAAAAAGGTCAATTTAATTCACTTGTTTAAAATAGACTGGGATTGGCAGTAGAAGCATGTTCTTTATTATTATTATCTCTCTGAATGCTAACATCTCTCCTTTAGAGAAGATGAATTCTTCACATGTGGCCAGTTAGATAAAGTAACTGAATCAGTCTTGGTCCTCATTAGCAATGGATTGTGTATGCCTTCAGCTAGAGCGATTCTGTGTTCCACTGTAATTATTATTTGGCTCAGGAATAAAAGGATCTAGAAGACCATGTTGATTTAGCCAAACGTGTTTGATAGAGAAACTGTGTCATATGACATAGTGTCTCTCCCCAACATTAGAAAGAACAATTGGAGAGGATGGATGTCTTCCACCACCTGCAGTGTATTCAACAGAGTTGCAGGCTAATCTCCATTAGACAATATCAGATGTAGGCCTATTCAATACTATTTAGGCTATACCGTATCTAGAATTATACATTATAAAAATGGTGGTGAAAAAACTAATTGTTGCAACGTACGTTTTTATTAATCTTCGTGGAAATATTTGTTTACAGTTTTTTTTTCACTGACATATATAGGCCTACATGGCAATATCAACGACTTTGAAAAGGATGTGATGCCATCATCAACATGATGTTAGAGTGGCCAATGGAGCCCGACCGTGAGAGACACAAAGAGGTTACAATGTGCCGGAATCAATCTAAATATGTCAAGATATTCCTACTCCTAGCCCTGTCTGTCCTCATCTTTCTGCTCCGCAATATCAGCATCTTGGTGAGTAGAACAATTTTCTTCTAAGCATATTTGGACATGGCATGTTTGTTGACAGGATAGTCATTTCAGTTTGACTAAAATGTTTGAGTCGTGTCACGGGCCCAAATGCAAGCATCCCTACCCTAAATACTACTCCACAATACTTACTCCAGAATGCAAACAGCTATTTCAGCAAAACTTGGTGCAACAGGTTGTCGAGCATTGACTGACTATGGCGTCCTATTTGGGTCCTATTTTCTTGAGTCCTTCATATCCTGACTATGATGGTCCAGTATATGCTTGGACCCCTTCATTGTGGCTTGCAGCTATATTTATGGGTTAAGCAGTGAAGCTTCTGACACAGGTATTGTTATTAGGGTTCAAGCGGCGATAGTAATTGTACACACTGTACACTTTGGAAAAACCTTCTATGTTGACTTAGTTGTAATCGTTTATTTATGGTTGCTTTTGTTTTATGGAAGTGATACAGAAATTAGGTCATTAGCAGACACTTTTATCCAAAGGACATTAACCAAGCTCAACCTTTGGCCTGAGACTGAAAATGTATCTTATGTGAGGTCCTGTTTTAGTTACACACTTTGGATAACACTTAAGACTTTTTAATCTATTGCTATTGCATTTCTGCTGTTGGTTTTTTGCATTTCCACTACAACCACCCTGCCCCAACCCACCGCGGTCGCTCAGCCACTTCTTTTTTGCCTTGTCTTTACCTTCTTTGCAGAACTTGAACTGCCACACGGTCTCCACCCTCTACCAGCTGCAGAGCAGGATTCGCTCCGTCATCACCGAGGACGGGCCCCCTCCCCCTTATCACAATCACACCTACTGTAGCCACCTGCACCTGGAGACCTCCACCGAAGACTCTTTGGAGGAGCGCTACCTCCTGGAGTCCGTTGCCTGGCCTGAGCCCCCGGCCCACCCCTCTGCCGCGGCAGCCGCTCCCCTGCGCCTGACCAGCGACCCCATGCACAGCCTGTTCGCCATCCTCCCCACCAAGGAGCGGGGGAGGGAGTGGCACGTGGGGGACCAGCTGGAGGCCCTCGTGCAGGTGCACGACTTCCAGGGCCGCCCCAAGCGCTACGGTGGGGACTTCCTTGTGTCCCGGCTGCACTCCCCGGAGCTGGGCGCGGGCGTGGCAGGTCAAGTGCTGGACCACCGCAACGGGTTCTACTCCGCCCTCTTCCCGCTGCTGTGGGAGGGGCCTGCGCTGGTGGACGTCACGCTGGTGCATCCCAGCGAGGCTGTCGCCGTGCTGCGCCGGCTGAGGGAGGAGAGGCCCGACAGGGTGTTCTTCAAAAGCCTGTTTCGCTCGGGCTTCCTGTTCGAGACCACTGTGTGCAACATGTGCCTGGCGCCCGGCCAGCTACCTCTGTGCAATTACACTGACCTCCACACGGGGGAGCCCTGGTTCTGCTATAAGCCTAAAATGCTAAATTGCGATGCCAGGATCAATCATGCCAAGGGAGGCTATCAGAAACACCTCATCTCCAATAAGGAAGCGTTGCTTTTTCAAAGGTCTGTAGTTTGACAAGGATATATGGCAAAACCACGTATTTACTTTTATTATTACCATTTTGTTACCATTTCCCCCCTTAGTGGCGTCAACCTCAAGGTCCGTATACATGCTTCAGGACCGGACAGAATCACCGTTCTTCCTAAGAAGAAAGGTAAATGTCAGATTTGTGTGAGTGCATTTTGGGCCCTGTTGCATTTAAGAATTGTCCTCACTGTAACACGACGTGTTGGGATTATAGATAAACCAGCGGCAGAAAGCAACAGCATGAAGCAGGAGCCCGTGAAGCCTTCCGGATATTACTACGCCGGCGTGTGGCGGCCATTAGGGGGCACTGCAGTGCGCCAGTTCAATGACTCCTCCGTTGTCGCAGAGTGTCTGAAAGGCAAGGTGATCAACATGTATGGAGACTCCACTGTCAGACAGTGGTACGAGTATCTCAGTGCACTTGTACCAGGTGAGCATTACATATGATTGATTTGTAAAGCACATTTCCTACAGATGTAGGCTATTTCAAAGTGCTTAAGCAGGTTAAAAAACCAATACGAACCAACGATAAAACTGCATTTTAGCCCAGTCTTATTTATTTTCATGCCGAGCAATAAGCGTGCGTCTTACCGCGCTCATTCCTCCCTGTTTAGAGTTGAGGGAGTTCAACCTGCGCAGCCCCAAGAACGTGGGGCCCTTCATGGCGGTGGACAGTGTTCACAACATCCTCCTGAGGTACCGCTGCCACGGGCCGCCCATCCGCTTCTCCACGGTCAGCGCCAGCGAGCTGCACTACGTATCCAACGAGCTGGACGGGCTGGCCGGGGGCCCCGACACCGTGGTGGTCCTCAGCGTTTGGGCCCACTTCAGCACCTTCCCCTTGGAGGTATACGCCCGCCGCCTGCGCCACATCCGGCGGGCGCTGCTGCGGCTTCTGGACCGCGCCCCGGGGACGCTGGTGGTGATCCGATCGGCTAACCTCCAGGCGCTGGACCAGGAGGTGAGCCTGTTCAACAGCGACTGGTACTCGTTGCAGCTGGACGGGGTGCTCAGGACCATGTTCAAGGGGCTGGACGTCCTGCTGGTGGACGCCTGGGAGATGACGCTGGCACACCACCTCCCGCACAACCTCCACCCTGCGCCGGCCATTGTCAAGAACATGATGGACACAGTGCTGTCGTTCGTCTGCCTGGACAATGACAGGAGATGAAGGAGCAGGCTAGCGTTGCCTACTGGGTGGTTGACCTTACAAGGGTTTGTTTGTTAAATGCATTCATCGTCAGCATGGTTACTTGTTGCCGTCTGAACTTCAGCTGCTGTCTTGAAGGATTAGCTTGCTAATATATAATAAACATGTTATCCCAGAGTTAGTATATTAAAATGTTACTTTTTAAAAAGCTATGCACTTTTTTTTATTTAGACTAACAGGTGTTGCAGAAGCCTATACACCCTCCACTAGTTGATACCTATGGTTGGTGCCCATTTTTCAGCAACTGGCTATTGTAAAACACTTTTCTCATGTCTATTAATTGACTTGAATACAATGTTTGGTTTTACAGACCTTATAGATTTTATATTTATGAAATTGTTTTGTTTTTGATAAAGCAAAGCCATCAACTGTAGAAGAGTTACATGCCAAATGAAGCCACTGCTTTGTGTAAAGTTTTTAATGTCCCCAAGTCTGCCATTACTAATATGCTCTGTATGTGTTATCGTTGTTTACAGCACAACAGCTATTTAGTGTTATAGATGTGACTTTTGCCATATCATTTCATATTTATAAAGGCTCCCTCTTCTGACCCCTTTCTGAAGCCTTTGTTCTACTGTAGCTATAGACATTAAATAGAAGTGCGTGGGTCTGTTGATGCGATTGACAAGCAAGGTAGATTCGCTGACCCAATTATGGATCAGAGGCTGTGATTGGTCAGAATTATTTTAAGAGCTGTCAAAAATCTTAATCTAGGCAGGGGCTATCAAACCA
>JAODUK010085566.1:10000-14900 GCA_027564635.1 Typhlichthys eigenmanni
AGTAGTGGAAAACATGTTAGGTTAACGCTCTCCTGTCAGTGCCATTGACAAGTGACACTGGCCTATATCAGGGGTTGGTCCCTGGGACCTGCACAGCGACTGCCCACTGCTCCCTTGAGGGATGGGTTAAATGCAGAGAACACATTTCACTACATGTATGTGACAATAAAAGCACCTTTAGTGTACAAATCAGCAGACTCCTTGTGTGTTTTGAACAATTTAAAGATGGGACAAACCCCCCAAAAAAAGCAGTTACCTCCGTGAGCTGATAACACTGCTCTGCGGTGCACTCTGCCTTGCTGGTGGGGTTGCTCAGCGCAAAGATGATCGGCCTCTCGTTGAAAGACGCCATGTCTTTAATGATCTTTTCAGTGAATGCACCGTTAATGGCAGCCACACCTGCAAACAACACAGAACATTTGTTATATACCTAAACCTCAATCCATTATGAACACTAGTTAGTATATTGCGAGTGGGTTATTAACACATTATGAATATGGAAATTAATTCCGGAGGTATGGGGCCACTATTGTAGCAAAACTATTTACAAATGCGTGTGAAGAGTTGTGCAACTGTATCTCAATCCATATGTGCAGATTTGTAAATGCATAGACATACTTAAATGCATACATTACAGATAAATGTACGCATTTACAGGTGTCTATGCATTTACAAATCTAATTACAGATTTGTAAATATGATTACACACACACACACAGATTCTGAATACAAATTTGCAGATTGTTGTACACAATCACAAATCTCAATATGCATTTACAGATTACACATTTACAAATCTGATTACACACACACACACACGGATTGAGATGCAGTTGCATAACTCTTCACAAGCAATAGTTTTGCTACAATTATGCCCCTTACAAGGGCTGTTGGTATGATTCAGTAAAAGGATTTATATGTGTTAATTATAAAGTAGTGGTTAAGAAAGAGTGAGCATTCAATCAAATTACCATATTTCAAATAGACCATACATTCACAGCTTTTGTTCAATTATTTTACAGCCCCACAGATAAATCAAATGGTGCAGAAACTGTATGTTAGTATAACATTAGTTACTGTGAATACATTTATTTGACCCATGATTGTTTTAACACAAAAACTATCTTGAAATTATCTTTGGTATTTGTAGCAAATTATCAAATAGCCACTGTAATAACATTAGAGGGCCATGTTTCACCTTCAGTGTCTCTATTGTTCCACAACTGGTCAGGAATTAACATAAATGGATGAGAGGAAAAAAAACAACAAGAACGTGGTTATAAAACCATCCTCACGCCAAGCAAGCTTCAAGCTTCCTAGCTCACCCTGTGGCCATAGTGGAGGACAGTCTTAACGCCGTTAAAGTTATAGTCATCTGTTGCAAGAGCATTTGTAAGATTTGTAATATCTCCTCGCATTTCGCTAGCTTACCGTTTGTCTGTGCGTGTTGAAAAAAACAATCTGATACTTCTGCATACTGTAGCCCTTTGTGCCATAAATAAGAACATAAACAAAGTGGCAAAAACAGCTCATATAAACAAAGCAGCAGTACTACGCTTTTCTTCAGAATGCGCTTCGGTGTGCGGAGCGCTGCTGTGGAGGGATATTGTTAGCAAGCGATCTCGAAAAAGACTGACCCTGCCTTTAAGAGGCAGTCTTACCTATGATAGCAGTGGGTTTGATGGTGTGAACGACCTCTTCCAGGGTCTTCAGATGGGGGTATTCATGAGCAAACTCCTCCTTCTCGTGGTTAAGATGGCTTCGTCCCTGCATCGGAGGAATGTTGACGGACAGGTTTCATTACTTTTATTTGAATCTAAAGTGGTTCAGTTAGATAACATTAGATCAAAAAAAGATCTGAGAACAAAATACAGGTATATTGAGAGGGACATAAAAAAAAAGTGACAGTGAGAGGGGAAAAAGGGTCTTAATGTAACCGGGGACCGTTCCACCCGGGACGCAAACCCAGCTCTCTCGTGTAGAGTAGGGCTGGGCGATATGGACCAAAAATAATATCCCGATATATTTAGGTTGAATACTGATACACAATATATAAATCGGTATTTTCTATGAAGTGGGCTAAACCCTTCAGACACGGAGAAAAAAAAAACAGGAAACCCGACAGAAATGTGACATTTAACATTTTTAGCGACATTAATTGACATATGTGAGCTTTCTCTGGTGGTCACTCGCTCCTGACTCCACTCCTCAGGCCAAGTGCAGGCATGGAGGGAGAGACGAACAAATCGAGAAAGTAATGAATAAATGCATAATATAACTATATCGATAAAAACTATATTGTCTAATCTTATATATCTTTTGAAAAGATTCTGATAAACCGGTACATCGCCCAGCCCTAGTGTAGAGTGGACGCTCTACAAGGCGTGCTAAAACCCAACGGGCTCTGGAATACGTGGCCATAGCCTGTTGAGGTGTATAACTGCCCTGCACTAACCAGCTGACCATCGTTACATGAAGACAGATAAGACATTACCTTTACAATGAGTCCTTTGGAGTCAACCATCCAGATTTTTTTGGCAGCCTCCTCCTTTGTCAATCCTTCTTTGGCCATCGCCATTATAAGCAGGTGGGCAATACCTAAAGCAGCCTGGGAAGAAACAGCCATCCTGAAAGCTATTCTGCACACAATCAAATCAACTATAGCGAACACATTGGCATGTGCGTTGGGTAGAACACAATTAGGGGAATCATTAACACACATATATGGGGGTGCTATTGGCTTGGCAGAACAGCTCAACGGGTACGTAAGACAAAACAGGCCAACAATAATGTGTAAGGTGGCCTATAGTGCCATGTATAAAAGTCAGCCACTAACTAAACCATTAAAATTATTGACAGAATTATATATTTATTGTGCTATAAATATATAAATCTGTCAATAATTTTATTGGACAGGTTATGTTTAATTTCTTGTATATTTTGTGACATTAAAATTTTGGAAGAAAATAAGTTTGGGATCAAATTATTTCTACCTTGAATATGTGTACCTCTGAGGACCCCCTAGGGGTCCCGGCTTGTGTTCTACTTATCTGATTACATGTTATTTTAAAATAATCCTTCCAACAAAATAAGTTTGTGAATACATTTTGATTACAAGCAAAAAAAAAAAAAAAGGAAAGAAATTCTATCACTAATGCAGAAAATGAGGAAGATATAAACTGCAAATCAAGCATTATTAATCATGTTGAACTGTGACACAAGTCACGTACACATGCCAGGCGTGACTTTTATCTTGAGAAGTATGGTAAAGATGAAATAGTTCAACACCACCGCTATCTGAGAAATGAGCCTGCTGAAGATCCCTTTTGACCTCACGCAAACCTGATAAAAAGGAAGGGCCTGGATATACGTTGATCTCTCTACAAGCTACATTCATGCGAGTCTTACCTCCCCAGCCCCCTGGAACACAAATGTGTGGTTGGAGATTTTGTTCTTGATGAGCTTCAGGGCAGCTAAAACACCAGCGACAGCTACAGAGGCAGTGCCTGAAAATAAGAAAAATAAGTTGTGTGGTTCCATCAGTGTGTCTTTAACGTTAAAACATCATCACCAATACAAAAGTACATTGCTGTCTTCATTCTAGGCATTATATGACCCTGTAGGTGATGTCAATCTGTGCCAGTGCCAATTTGACATCTGACAGCTAGATAAATTAGCCTTGCGATAAATAGCGCTTGTAAAAGTAGCAGTATAATCTGTCTTTAGACTTTCGACCCTGTGATAAGGAATGCGTGTAAAGAAGCAGTAAGTGGCGTTAAACCACAAGGTGTAGGCAGAGGCTGCATTACCTTGGATATCATCATTAAAGGTGCAGTACCGATTCCGATATTTGTTGAGAATGCGAAAGGCATTGGTGTTGGCAAAGTCCTCAAACTGGATGAGACAACTCATCCCGTACCTGTGTTTGACAGGGTGGCAGTCAGAGGACCACATGGCACACAAGCACCAATCAATTACTCATTTAAACCTATACTCACTTTTCAGTCGCGGCCTGCATGAACTCCTCAACTAGCTCATCATATTCCTTTCCTCTAACTCTCTTGTGCTTAAGCCCAATATACAAGGGATCATCCAGAAGTGTCTGGTAAGAAAAACGAGCCTTCAGACATTGTTGCTTTAGTTTTCATAATCTATCCACATGCAGCACGATTACAACACATTATGAACAGGTCATCGCACTACTAACTAGCAAATACTACTACCCAGAGCCATGGAAATAACCGAGTTACGCCGACTGAAATTGTTAACGGTCACATGGTTCATGGAGACAAAAACCTATGGCAAAATAGTTCCAGGAAGTGCTTGGTGGGCAATTTTAATATATATACACAGATATATAACATTTTTTGGCAATTAGTAGTTATAAATGCACCGATTTAGATTTAAAATAGAATTTATAGGGTACATTTAGTATTTAGGCTAACTTCCTGGAACTATTTTGAGGCTCCGTTGCTGTGAAAAAAACGGTCCATTGGAGTGAACGGAGATTACGCAACTCTCTCTACATGGCTCTGCTACTACCCAACTAATGCTGCCATAAACAGACTCATAGCAACCTGGTTGTTGGTGCCCACATCCAGCAGCACCGGCAGACAGTTCTTTGGAGGGACTCCTCCGCAGGCAGTGTAGAGGGCCAGCTTTCCCACGGGGATGCCCATGCCGTAGCACCCGAGGTCGCCCAGGCCCAGGATACGCTCCCCGTCCGTCACCACGATGGCCTGGATGAGCGCAAGCATACGGTTACCATAGTTACACTGGTCTGGTGGGTCACAAGGCCATAAAGCACACACACACGCCTCAAGTAACGAGAGAGAGAGAGAGAGAGAGAGAGAGAGAGAGAGAGAGAGAGAGAGAGAGAGAGAGAGAGAGAGAGAGAGAG
>JAODUK010085567.1:0-14899 GCA_027564635.1 Typhlichthys eigenmanni
GTGTGTGTGTGTGTGTGTGTGTGAGAGAGAGAGAGAGAGAGAGAGAGAGAGAGAGAGAGAGAGAGAGAGAGAGAGACAGGCAAGTAGACAGACAATTGAAGAGTAGAGCAAAAAACAAAGAGATAGCTATAGACAAAGACTGACAGAGAGAAAGAACAGGCAGGACATGTTCCACGCTGCCTCCCACATCAATAAATAAATAAAACATTAATAAATTAATTAATTGCCTAAGTAAATATCCATTAACAACAAAATGTCAGCAACTGGAAGCCTTACTGTTGTTTTGTGAAGCTAGTATGCGACTTTCCAGACAGACTGAACTTTGACAGTTGACTCATGTCAAATGGAAAATGAACAAATAGAATCCTCTGACCACACAAAAAAGCAGGCGATGACAATGATGTTAAATCCTCTAGTTAATGTTTCTTCTCCACTGTGGGCTTTATCGATCTTAACCTTTTTCAATGAAAATATATTATATATATTTATTTGTTGATCCTCCTCTGTCATTCTGATCTTTCTTTGTTTACTCGTTCTGTGTTTGAACCTCTCTCTTTCCGTTATTTGTACTTTCAATGACAAATGTGAGTTGCTTTATGCTATAGCTCATATCTCTCTGCAGGATTGTCTTTGTGTATTTCTGCCTGGTTGAACCGAGTGAATACGAAGTGACTATTCTTTCAACCTGTCAAAATAACGACATAACCTTTACAAACTCCTTTGGCTTGGCGTCACATTAACCTGCTCAATTGATGACAAACTGCCTGCCTTGATTCTGATTCACTAAATTGTAAATTAACTCTGTAAATGACGTAAATGACTCTAGAGTTAACTCATACTGAGAGTTGTCATAAAGGGTCATAGAAATAAAACGCGACTTAAATCATTACTTACAAGCCAACACATTTCGTTTTTGGTAAATCTTGTGGGCTGCAAATATATCTGCCGCAGGCCGTAAATGGACCGCGGGCCATAGTTTGGAAACCTCTGGTTTACACATTCAAAATGAAGGTGTCCAACCCAGAGTATGATGGAAATCTATGATCAAGGACAAATGAAGGTTAAAAACTAGATATACAGTGATGTTTGTTTTGGACAGATTTGATCGTAAAACACAACCTATTAAATATACTTAACAAAACACACTAAAGCACACATTCACTCACACACATGCACACACTCACAGACACATATAAACGCTGAGGAAATGAATTATGGTAATGAAGTAATTTGTGTGACTGCCACAGAATGAACACTGTTATGAAAGAGGTGTGCGGATGAGAAAATATATATTGTGTGTGCAACTATATCGCGTGTTCTAGACAGGGTTGTTTTTTAAGGCGATTCCCTCAGTTTACAGCAGCCAGTCATCCAGCCAGTCATCCAGCCAGCAGACTATCCTGGGGGGAATACACACTGTACTCTACCCTCAATAAAAACATCTAATCAGCAGTGGCCCCTCAGAACTAGAGAAACACAAGTACCTTCCGAAACAAAGATTCATATTAGAAATTATTTAAATCTGAGTGCATTGTCTTTGAGTGTATGTCCTTCTCAAGGGGACAATCTGTAAAATGTTCATAGAAATAAACAATAATTAGAATAATATTACTAGTACTACTGTCCATCGGCCACAGTGTCCATAGTGTTTCATACTGAATTCAGTACAAAGGGAACATTTTTATTTAACAAAATAATTTATCAAAGGGCTTAAGATGTAACTATCCCAATAAAACTCCCATCAATCTAAATGTAAAAACGTATAATTTCAAATTTTCTGTAGAACCCCTGCTATCTGTGGAGATTACGGAGTTACCTCTCTGCCAATTCCCATTTATACTAATTATGATTCTCTGCAGAGACAGAAGGCAAGCTAAGCCACACGCCATAACACAGGACAGATAAGGTTGCTTCTCGAAATCCATATCATCTCTAGAAAGTACATCTTAGGGAAGCTTTGGAAGTAATGCATTCAGCAAATACAGGGGCGGATGGAGTTCAGTTGAGCAATGTGTGTTATTAACTGCCTCTGTTTAGTAACCTTGCCATGTAGAAATACATGCACAAGGTGCTTCAAGGTCAAAAATCAAAAACATACATTTAACAGTCCTGAATATTTATACAGTACACAGAAATAGGAGATGAACTAATTTGGATATCATCTGATGTAATGTACATCTGTTTGTAGTGTGTGCGTGTGTGTGTGCGGGAAGGCTCAAGTCAAATCAAGTTCATTTATTTAGCCCATAATCACATTACAGTCTCAAACAGCTGTGCAACCCATACTTCACATGGAAACAAACAACACCCGCTAAACCTGCTCCTCCCACTGGGCCAGGAAAAATGTGAATTTAAAAACCCCAAATGAAAAAAAGGGAAGAAAACTTGGGAAGCGTCCACAGAGGGAGGGCTGGCTAATAGCCTATCATCTCCTAGGTGGCCAATATGGAGCTGTAAAGCCACCAAATTGCATTTGTAGTTCAAGCCCCGCTAAGAGATGGTTTGAATAGTCTTTCGACCCTATACCCAGGTCGCACAACCAATTGTCACACAGTGGTCTATGTGAGGGAGGGAGGGAATAAAATGTGTACTTTGGCTCACTCTCTCAATATCACACACACGCACGCAAACACGCACACACACACACACACACACACACCAAGCACGGAGTAGAGAAACAGAGGATGATATATCTGTGCGTAGAGAACGATGCAGCGGGAAAGGCATTATTAGATGGGGTGACAATGGGGGACACTCGTTCAAACATCGCCTTCGGCCCTCACCCTCCAATGTCTACTATTATCTCTTGGCTCTTGTCCCTCTAACCACTGTTGTCTTCTTTCAACCATTGTATCTCCCACACACATCTAGTCATCCAGTGTGTATATATTACTTTTTTCAGTGTTGTCGTAGATAGATTGATCCCATCTATACCCTGTGAGAGTATTAAGTCACACGTGAATAGTGGGCTTCATTAGTATTCAGTATAAGAACTTCACATATGATAAGACTGTCCGTTTCAATAAATAAAGTTCATTAAATGTTCCATTCAACAAGGAGTGCCTTCTCCTCTCAGTCCATCTACACAGTGTATTGAGTCATTCATTGGGTCTATAGCCATCTACATAGTCTCAGCGACCTGATAATTGCCCTCTTTGTTTTCCTCTTGAGTTTACAGAGTGACGATCCTGCCTCTCTGTGGGCCCTGGTGGGCGCTGCGGAAAGGATCCGCCGGCCACGCCTGTGTTGAGTTAGCACTATGGGCAGCTACACGCTGAATATTGACATGCTATCTCTATAGTCAAGTCAAGTGTATTCATATAGCCCCTTAATCACATTACAGTGTGTGAGCAGTCTACTTGAGGATGTATGTTTAATGAATTGACCTTGAGGGAAAGGTCATTTGACGGACAGAGAGAAAGGTACGCCGGGGTGCTTTACAACCTCACTGGACCTCGCTCTCTGTCATTATTCACCCCACATGCCCCCTGGCAAACCCCATGTACCTCCTGTAGGTGCAGGCAGCTCAAGACACGCAGCTTCATCATAGGGTCTCATTTCACGTGCCGATGGTGTTATTAACGGAGAGAGAGTAATAACAAAATAAGGAGAAGAAGAAGTAGTAGTAGAAGAAGAAGAAGAAGAAGAAGAATATACAAATATTATTAATCTCTGTCAAAGTATATAGAGGCAGAATGGAATTGTGTTTTTGTATAACAATGGTGGCTCTCAAATGTCTCTTTATTTGTTTGCTTGATTGTTTGTTTGTACGTACGTTCAATTAAAAGCATCGCAACAGAGACGAGGCTTTAGGATCATTGACATCTGCAGTCCCAGATGTTAGAATATTGTGTGTGTGCCGTAAGACCTGTATGAGGAACAGAAGTTTTGCTACTGAATTTCATTATCTTTTTTCTCATGAAGCTCGTCCCTAGTTACATAAGACGTCATATACTGTATGCCTCTTATTCTCCCTCGCCCTCTCGTTGCTAGGCAACTAAAAGTAGCCTACGTATGCTTGCCTGAACAGTGCAACCTCTCTCTCTCTCACACACACACGCACACACACACACACACACACACACACACACACACACACACAAACACACACACGCACACACATGCACCGACACACGCAAACACACACACACACACACACCTTCGCGCTCTCGTCTCTTAAATCACCCGCTCTCTTTTGTACAATGCGCCTTCCATCAGAGAGTTTAGAAGATACCGCAAGTCTAAATAGCTCAGATATCTGTGTTTACCTTCAAGTGTATGGCTCAGCCAAAAGGAGAACTGGGAAAAGAGAACAGAAAATGAGTGACAGAGGGCCATGGAGTTTCCCAATGAATCTAGCTGTCATGACGCAGATATGGTCCAATTTAGTCTCTTGGTTATTTTGAAGATGGTTACGTTACTTTTAATAATTTATTTTCCCCTCTTCCCTATTTTCCAGAAAATTGCGAGATGTATGGCCTTTTCCTGTTTGCTGTCCAGTTTGTTTGAAGCGGCACAATTTTTCTGCGAGACATATGACATCACACACAATTGTTCTCGCTCTGCCTCTGAGAATAAAAATTGAGAAACTGAGAAAGATTGTTGATATCTGAACTCGTTCAAATAAAAACACCTCTCCCTTCAATGCCATAGGGTGCTCCCTCAGAAGCCTCACTCCCCAAATTGGACGTGCATTGTCAAGACTGTGATAGTGTTGTGTGGTGTTCCCATTTAAAGACCCAGGGCTGTAACCGTACCCCATGTTCATATTTCAGTGCTCACACAGAACGGACATCTATGGTGGACCGTGAGCAGATATACGCTGAATTTGGTGACAATTGTATAATCTTAAAATCATTGATCGCATCTTTTTTAACCCACAAAATGATGTGTGTAATATGTCCATAACACCTATGGACTGTTGCTGACATTAGTGTGGCAAACACACAGATGCAGAAACACACACAAAACATTATCCAAGCCAAACATGCATTTGCCTATGATTTGAAGAATAAACATTAAGTTATCCTTTCTCTCCCATAGCAGGGATGGAATATTTTTTGATCATGGAAAATAGGCTTTTCTTAGGAAATGTAATTGAATATGAGCTCTGCAGGCTTATATAGGTCTCTATTGATTCACTGACAGCTGTGTCTGTATCTATACAATGTGTCTTATTGTCAACTGGAAATTGACATAAAATGTAATTGTTTTTTTTCACTAACATTTTGATCTATGATTCTATAATAGTTGGTTATAACAGAACCCCCACTACGCACACACACACACACACACACACACAAACATATAAATTCACAGTTGCACACACAATGAAAACACACGCACACACACGTAGCCATGCACACAAAATCACCCTTTAACATACAACAAAAGGATATGACAACTAACAAACCAGCCTAACGCACTGTTCTTACCACCAACATATACCAGTTTGATAGGATGGCCAATTGATTCAAAAGTATCTCTGACCTGTGTGTGTGATGTGGCTGTATGTTGAGATGAAAGAGTCAAGGCATTCCCTTAACCCGGCCCATCTAGCTCTCTGTTCTTTTATCCCCTTTGCACTCTCTTTGATCAATTAAAATCCCGACGCAGGTTTTCCCTATATGCTCTAGAGCAAAGAAAACTTTCTCTCCAACACTGAGCTTTTCTCAAAAGGTTATTGGGTTGGCGGTGTGGTTATGAAATATGGGCTACACCGTGTAGGAGGACTAAGGTAATTGGAACCTTAGCTTCACTATCACTAATGCTCTGTCTGGTGAACATCCTTATAAAAATGAAAACACAGTCAGCAATTTGCTAAATATAATGAATAATTAAGAGGTATATAGGTTTGGTTCTGATTTGACAATTCAGTTGTGTGGTATTTGTTTGCTTATTGGTAAAGGTGGTATATGGAATAGTTTTACAGCTCTGCTTAACTGTTTATATTTATTAATAACCTAAAAACCTAACTTTTCTCTGGTATTGTGAAATATTCCATATGTAAATAAGCCTATTGTTCCCCTCTGTGTGAGATTTGAAGTAGGCCTAATTGCAAAATTGTGCAGGTGTTCAGTGCTTTGCAGGGAGAACTTGTATTTTATACATGCCAAACCCACATTACACAATGCAAATAAATGACACCCAATTTAACCCCAAGTAACAAACCTTGGGAAGAGACCACAAAGGGAGTTCAACCCAGCTCCCAGCACTCTTTGTAATAAATAACTAAGCTATACAATAATACATTAGGGTACACAAGCAAAATGTTGCACAACAGACAATACAATAGCAGTCTGTTCGTTGTGCTGGTGAATAATATCAAAGGGCCATGGAGTCTCAAGTGGACCATGTCCACAGATGGGAGACACATGGATATAGCATATAGCTGGCTAGTGGCTAGTGAAGGACATGATTATAAAAAATAAGTATCAAGTTTGACTAGACGTTCTCTAGTAGGCTACAGAGGTAGTAGCATACTGTATCCAACCTCAGCAACTATGCCATTCCAGAATGCTCTAAATGCTGATATCTTTTTATTCAGGGATAGATAAAAACTCTGCGTTGAGTGAAGCCGTTCCATACAATACAAAACACACTGCTTTAATTACCTGTGTAATCATCTTAAATAAGCGTTCACCTTTCATGCTTGTCATTGCATTACATTGCGTGTTTGAAATACTGATTTGTTTAACCCTTGCAGCTTCACATCACATAGCCTATCGCCCCAAGCCATGTGCTTAAATTAATTATTTAAGAACAGTAGCGTTTGTGCATGAAATTAATATTCAGACTATTGCCAATGCCATCCTGTCAGTGAATTTCATCTTTTGGTTTTTCTCTCTTCCTCCCCCATTACATTAGTCCTATTTGTTATGTTGGTAAATGAATGATCTATTCCTGTGACATTAGGTCAGTCAAGGCTGGAGCTCGATAATTAACCATGACTGGCATGATAGTGAGTCAAAACTGACCCATCGTCCCCTTTTACATCTATTTTATCTATCTTTATAGACACCCACGTTATGCGAAAACCGTTTTCCATGATGTCTAACCTGTGAAAAAGCAAATCGTGATGTATTGAGTCCTAGGCCTACAAGACAGAGACAGTGTGCACAGATAAATTACGTTAAATAATTCATCAAAACAGTTGTGTCATTCAAATTTTCAAACGAATGGCTCCATCTAGTGCCGGGAAATTGTTAAACATTCACCTCTGCATTGATGGTAAATAGACTGCATTTATATAGCGCTTTTATCCAAAGCGCTCTATATTATTTTGCCTTACATTCACACATTCACGCAAACATTCACACACCTATTGTGATTGCTGCTATGCAAGGTGCGACCAACCACCGGGAGCATCTTGGGGTTAGCGGTTAGCCGGCATCTTGCTAAAGGATGCTTACAGGTAGGTCAACACTGGGGTTCGAACCCGATACACAAGCTATTGGTGATTGCCAGAATAAAATAAAAAAAATTACGTTCAGTGGATTAAAGCTTTGTCGTTTTTTTTTTCTTCTTTTTTTTACTTTCGGGAACAGTTTTTACTGAATGAGTTACCTCGAAAATGTTTGCAAACGGCAACGTTAATGGCATTCAAAGACATTTACTTCATTTCATGATTGTGTTGCTCAATATTGGCACATAGCCAGGGTTGGATTAGGGTTAAGTAAGTAAGTAAGGGTAAGTAACGTCATTTTTGGACTACTTAAATTTAGTAACATAATCTGATTACTTCAAGATGAAACATTGTTCTTTGAAATGCCATCCAAAGCAATTTAATGCGTTGGCGCGCCAAATCTTTCTGTTTTTGTGACTGCTTATGTTGCCCAGGGGGTCAAATTAAAGTAGGACTTAATTTCAATTATTGACTGACGTTTATGAAAGGTTAATAATGGTCGTAGATTTCGTTTGGACATTTTGTGGGACAAAACTTTGGATAATCAAACACTTCATTTTCTGAATTCTGGTGAATTATTATTATACAATTTGTGCCTTTTCTGCATAAATGTAAAGTGTGAATAGGCTTATTAGAATACAGCATGCTAACGGTCAATGAGCGGTTTAATATGTATATTACTCTAGGCCCCCGCCCTCGGTCTTTCATGTTTTTATTGAAGGGGGGCTGAATACACTTTTTCTAAATGTTGAGGGGGACACATCACCTGCATCCACCCTGGAATCTACGCCTAGAGAACGGTCGATTGTTTTATGCATTTTCTTCTGAAAACGTATCTTTTAATACATTTGAAAGAAGCCCTAGAAGTGATCATCCAATTTTTTTAAAATACCTGTAATCTGATTCCACAATTTTAGCTGGTAACATGAATGGATTACTTTCTTGATGTAATTAGTTACAAGTAACTGATATATGTAATCAGTTACTTCTCAACCCTGATAGTAGGCCTATCTGAAACATAACCTAAACGTTTAATGATTACAAATGATTACAAATGAAATTATTATCAAACACCTAAATTATTACAAAACGAGAGATACATGGGTGAATTCAGGCAATCTGGGACAATTTTGATATCTGTGATTGATATCTAACACATTATGTGAACACATTATTCCTTTACTAAATGGGACAACAGAAACTTTTTCTAAAAAAAATAATAGACTGAAACACATTTTGAACCGTTTAATACATAATTTCTTGGTTGCATGGATCACAAACATAATTTGATCAAAATTAGGAACATAATTTTATTTACCGCAGATTTATATCCTGTCAGAATCCTATGTCACTGACCATGACATGCAACTCCCAGGCGGAGCCTCTGATTGTCATTTGTCCTGTCTGCTTCTGTGACATAACTCCATGAAGTAACATGATTTCAGTCACACATCATCTATACTTAATCTATAATAACAGCATAGATTAAGATCTTAACCTATAATACAAATATTTATGATTGGATTTTGTTAGAACAGGAAATAAGAAGACTGGAGTTTAGGTGTCCCACATTAGCCAATTGTAGTCCCAGATTACCCGAATTCACCCTACACCATCCTGAAAGCATAGACGCTATTAAATCTACTCCATAACGTCTCTATGGTCTACTCTACTCCATGGATGTATTATGGTCTACTCCTGTAAAAGCCATACAGCTGTGCAGCTTGATGTTCTGTATACTACGTCCGTGAATACGTCACGCTAGAACACCAATGAACGCAAGCGTCGTTTGTTCCTTGTTTCCGATTGGTCGACGTTGCCGGGAAACCTCCTCGTGACTCTCCCTGCAGTATTAATAGCCTGAGCGCAGCGCCATTCGCACAGCCCTAGTTCATGAGGGAAAATGTATCGTCTCGGCCAGCAGTTTTTCACCAAGATCGCTTTCAATTGCTTTTTATCCACTGTGCCGCGGGAAGGGTTTCATTTTATTAGACAATTCAATAAAACCTGGTCGTGTATTGGCTGATTTTGGACCAATTTTTTATTATATCTATCTGCACGAAAATGCCAAGGTCCAAGAAGAGACGCGGCAAGGGTGAGCGACCAGCGAAGGGGTTTCCTCTACCGGTGGTAGTTGTAGTTTTCTTAGAATTGCTGGGCAATTTAGTGCTACGAAACGTGACAGAAATAAAAACTACAAATGAAAGAATGTGGCCTATAAAACCAGCTAGTTAGCATATCGTGGACAAAGAAAGCCAGTTGTCAACACAATGTTTCATGTCGAGATAGCCATACTGTAGCCTTTTATTTGTCTTTTCACACCGTTTTTGATCGTCAATCTACTAAATCTGAGAACTAAAACGGTACCGTACTGTAGCGAATTCTATTATGTCAGGAACTTCGCCAGTAAAGCAGTACCGTAGTGACGATCGACAGCTTGTCCTTTATTTAATAAGGTTCATTCACGTCACGTAATCGCTAATTCATCATACACTTGAGAAAATGTAAAAGCTGATTTGAGATCTCAACATAAGGCGGTTAATAACAAACTGGCTATGGATGTCTCTTTGTCTACGTACCAAGATAGACAGTGTACGGTACTGTACCCACTGTACGCGGGGAAGGCGTTGCCTGGTTCTCAGATATCAGCTGTTTGGGTTACCGGCAATGCACGATGTGGAATACGGTACGCAAGATTATGTATTTTCCATAGACTACGTTAGTTATTTTGGCCATCTGAACCAGAAAGACTGGATTGTTGTTGTTCCGGTATATTTGTTTGAACTGTGTACTACCAGAAATCATACTACAAACATGCTTTGCAGACATTGGAAATTACCACCCGACTTTATTAGGTTTTAAACGTTCAATAGTACCATACGATACTGGTAAATATTGAAAGCCATCTTGCCTTCATTTATTGAGTGGACAAGACATATTTCAGTAATCCAGTCGAAGAAAGTAGCCTATTTTGTTATTACACAATGTGTGTATGATGTGGTATTATGAAATGCCTTTGCTTGAAAAATAAAATGTATCTAAAGGATCTTTCACACATATTTTATCTGAAATATTGGACACTTTAAAACTAAATATCCAGGTGGGAAATCTTTGAATTTCTCTGCCTGTGATGTCAGCTGCAGTTGTCCTCCTGTCCACTTCAGACATTATGTTGCATTTTCATACCAAGCTGCTGATTAAAGGTGCCCTTGACCCAGATCGAGAGAACACTGAAATAGCTTGAGATAGTTAAAGCATACATAAGGTGAAGGTCCAGTATACATATATCTGCTGTTATCATCTGAAAGTGGTTGCATGAGGCAGTTGGCAGCTGAACATGTTCTACAGTAAAAGCTGCTGCACACCTGGTCATGCCATGCGTACAACCAAAGTCCTTATAGGCAAGACTCGCCACTCTGTAGCCATCTTTGAACTTCCGGACATTTATTTAGAAGAAGTACTCAATGGCATTATTAGGCAGAGAGCCATAACCGCACTTTCAGTGATCATTGGGACATAATAATTGCACCTACAGCAGGTTGTCTATATTTTATCATCTGATCGTTGGGGGTTAACTAACTCCTAATCTTATTAATTCATAATAAATAATGATCCTCAAACATTGTCAGTACATTAACAACTACAATAACACGTAGATATGCGAGCCGCTTTTGTGTGCCTTTTATGGGTGTGCCTGCTATGGATTAATGGGTTTTGTGGGTGTTCATTTTTCACCTTGCCAGCTGGTAAGATCTTAGTGAAATTAGGACGTAATGTTTTTACACATTTCACATAGACTTTCATTAATTAATTGTACAAAATCTATCTACTTTTAACAATATAAGTAGGCAGCTGCTGTGTGCATTTGTAATACATTACCACGCTTGTTCGAAGACAATTTGTAACTGTCGCAAAAACCTCAACTGAGCGCTTGTGTCATGGATCTTCTTCCATCTGTCACATTTGGGGTTTCAGAATTCTCCCATAGAGCTCCATTCAGAATTCTCCAAGTGGCATGTCTCCTCCATCTAACGTCTCTGGTACATCTCTCTCAGCAGGGGCCCAGCATGGAGCTGTGCAGCCCTTCAGTGACGAGGACGCCTCCATCGAGACCCTCAGCCATTGCAGCAGCATCAGTGATCACACCAGTGTGGCGGATGAAGGTGCGTTTTGTACACCTGTCTGTTTGTGTCCTGCTTGTGGCTGAAACTGGTGTTGGGAGGGAGGGGGGGGTTACACATGCGCCCCATCACATTTCACCACTGAGTATTGCGAACCACTTCTCTCCAGTGCATGCTTTTTGTGTGCTCTTCTGTGTTAACCTGCGAGGAGGGCGGGAGGTGCTGGTAATTTACCCGTCCAACTGTTGACTGTTCCCTGTCCAGCGGGGGAGGTCGCTGAGGACATCGCCCAGGAAGACTTCCAGTACAAGTTGAAGGGGTTCATAGACAGCACAGTGGACAAGAGGTAGGACATATACAATGCTAACTGTTTCTACATCCTGTGTGAGGGTGTTCACTTGGCGCTTACATGGTCACTTTTGTAATGGGGATGGGTACGAGTACTGGAGGCTGGAGTACTCACCAGGGACAGCGATGCTCGGTCATACGTGTTCATGATCAATCATGACAACGCATATAAATGCCATAAAGCGTTGAAAACGATAAAGCATATCAAGCGGTAGATGTTTTTCCATCGTCATACGATGTATATCGTCATATCGCACAGCCCTACAGATGACGCGTGTACTGTATGTATAAAGTGGATGACACACAGAACCCGGTCATCATTAACAAACAACCATTAAACGCATGATGCTAACTAGTAGTCTGTTCCCTACCAACTGTCCATAGTGCTAAAACCCGCCAGGGGGCATTAGATGGGCTAAAGACGGCAATGGCTACAAGAATCCTGTACGAGTTCATCTCTGAGAGGAGGATGACCATCACAGATGGCATTGAGCGCTGCTTGAAGAAAGGTACAGTTTATAGTTTATCCCCTCGCCTTCCTTGCATTATAACCACATAACTGTTATAATGCAACTGTAATTGTTGTATTGCTGACCCATTTTTGCAACATTATTTGACAATTGGCGCAGTGGTTATAAGATATATTTACATTTACCTGGATACATTTTATTGGTGCGGTGGTTGTAAGATATATATTTACATTTACCTGGATACATTTTATTTGTGCGGTGGTTGGAAGATGCATATTTACATTTACCTGGATACATTCTATTGGTGCGGTGGTTGGAAGATACAGTATATTTACCTGGATACATTGAATTGGTACAGTGGTTGTAAGATACAGTATATTTATCTGGATATATGTAATTGGTACGGTGGTTGTATTTATATTTACCTAGATACAGTGCGGATGGGAAAACCACTGTAATAACTGCTTTTAAATCCAACAATTTTACCTCAGCCTGAGGATGTTCTTACACTCTCCTAGGTAAAGGAGACGAGCAGCGTGCGGCTGCATCCTTGGCCTGCCTACTTTGCATCCAGCTTGGCTCAGGAATCGAGAGCGAGGAGGTGTTCAAGACCCTCAAACCAATCTTCAAAAATATATTGGCAGACGGGTCAGCTAACATCCAAGCCCGACAGGCTGTGAGTATGCAGGTTTTAATTCAAAGATTCAGATTGTCCTTATTTATTGATGTATTTTATTTATTAATAGATGTCATTATGTTACAGATACAGTACTTGGTTTTCTGTGTTAATGTGTTAAATCACTTGTTTTCATTTGTAGGTGGCAACAAGTTTGGGACTATGTACTCTCGTTGCAGAAGATGATATTTTGGTAAGGTCCTATTCTGCAGTTTTAGTGTATTTTAGGTTGCATCGTTTCTGTTTTTTTTTTTTTTTTTTTTTCTGCTACTGTACCTCATCTTTTGTTTCTATGGATTACTCTAAACATGAGAAAATAATATTGATTTGTTGCTGTCAAAGGCTGTAAAGGGAATGTTAATTTAAAACATCTACTGTTTGGTGGGGGATAGCTACGTTTCTTCACAACTTTTATATTTATGCACAACAAACTCATTTTCATATGAAATCTCTTCTCAGTTTTCTTTTACTTTTCACACTTTTTATTTGAGCTTGTATTTCTAATATGTATGCTCCTGTCTTAATCAAATGCTTTGTGTGTCTGTTTGTATTTGTAATGTAAGATGTCCTTTGTCTTGAAAGGCGTCCTCAAATAAAATGTATTATTATTATTATTATTATTATTATTATTCCTGGTCCCTACTGTTTGGTGGGGGACAACTGAGTTAATTCGCCCATTGGTTCCTGTGCCCCAGGACGTGCACGCCACCATGGAGTGCTTTGAGAGCCTGTTCACCCGGTCCTACGTGTGGGAGGACGGCACGCGGCTCCCTGTGAACCCCCAGACCACCATGCTCCACACCAACGCCCTACTCTCCTGGGCCCTGCTGCTCACCATCTGCACCGCCAGCCAGCTCAAAGGTGTCCTGCACAAGTAGGTCCCGCTGCCCTCCCTCTGGAATGCTCCCCGTGGCCGAGGGCAAAAAGCAAAACCCTTCTGGGCTTTAGAGGTGTGCTGAGTGGGCGGTACTCCTCTCTACCCCTCCCCTACACCACTCCCAGGCCCTCTACCCCTCCCCTACACCTCTCCCAGGCTCACAGCCCTTTGTTTCAGCGAACCCAAACTGGAGAGTTATGGGGGGGTGCTGTAATGTAATCAGACCTTGAAATGCAAGGTGTGCAATAACGGCCACTACATTGAGTGAAGTGTTTGTGTCCCCCCCCCCCACTCTCGCAGACACCTCCCCAAACTCCCCAGGCTGTTGGACAGTGAGGACGTCAACATGAGGATTGCTGCAGGGGAGACCATAGCCCTGCTGTTTGAGCTGGCCAGAGACATGGAGCCGGTGGGTTTCCAGCTGCGCCTGCGCACGCACACACACACAACTAATATTTTCCTTTTCAAGCGCTTCACCTGCAGTTAACACAATGCACCCCCTCCCTCCCCGTCAGGAGTTTGACTTTGAGGACTTGCAGGAGCTGTACCACAAGCTGAACACTCTGGCCACGGACTGCAACAAGCACAGGGCCAAGACCGACAAGAGGAAGCAGCGCTCCGTGTTCAGAGATGTGCTGAAGGCGGTGGAGGTGCGTGTGCATCAACCACACTCAGCATTCTATACCTTTCACTTGTCTCGTTTATTTTCACTGACCGTTTGAGGATGTACTGTAGCGGTTTTTATTGTGTACTTCGTAAGGTGTCCTTGAGCTTTTTGAAAAGGCGCTTATAAATAAAATGTTGTAATATTGTTAAGACAGATGCAGAATGTTAAACAAAATGGGGGGGGTTGCCTACATCCCAACCCCCCCCCACTTGTAATCTCACTTATTGCTCCATTTGCTCCCCATTTACTGTGTAAATGGAATGACACTATAACGCCATTACTTAAGTGTCTTGATGACATAAAGGCCTGGATGGCACTTAATTTTCTAAGTTTTA
>JAODUK010085568.1:6350-14899 GCA_027564635.1 Typhlichthys eigenmanni
GTGTTTTATGTATTTATAGAATGTTTCTATTTATGTTACATGTTTTACATTCAAAGTATATTTATACTACTAAATGTGTAGTGGTCTCTGGACCAACCTGGTTGCCATGACGCTGAGCTGCAGGCATGCGGCCACCCTGAGCGGCACACCCTGGTATGCCAGGGAGAACACCAGCGTATAGTTCCCCGCCGCCAGCGCCATCTTGGGCAGGGGCAGCTGCAGTCGTCTGGCGTCCACCTCCGGGGGCAGCGCTACCTCGGGAACGGGCACCCCGCGCCGCGTCGGGGTTCCCCCGAGGCTGCAGGTGGGCGCGGCCAGCACCTGCCACAGGTAGCGTGCACCGTAGCGAACGCAGCCCTTCAGGTCCACGTGCGCCTCCACTAGCGTGGGCTGGGAGCGCCACACGGCCAGGTGCGGCGCCTGCACCACCTGCACCTCCGGCTCCTCGCACTCCAGGACGCGCACCGACACCTCCACGCTGGCCTGGGCCCAGCTCACCTGGTTGCTGCAGTTCACCTGGCGGGAGACGCATAGACCCATTACTTCCGCTTTGTCTAAACATCTAAACATCTAAAGCTTATTATTAGCTTCTTGCTAGCTTCTTGTTAGCCTCTGTTAGCTTCTAGTTAGCCCCTGTTAACTTCTTGTTAGCCCCTGTTTGCTTCTAGTTAGCCTCGTTAGCCCCTGTTAACTTCTTGTTAGCCCCTGTTAGCTTCTAGTTAGCCTTGTTAGCCCCTGTTAACTTCTTGTTAGCCCGTGTTTGCTTTTAGTTAGCCCCGTTAGCCCCCGTTAGCTTCTAGTTAGCCCTGTTAGCACCTGTTAACCTGCTAGCCTCGGTTAGCTTCTTCTTAGCCTTGATAGCTTCTAGTTAGCCCCGTCTAAAGACTGCATGCTGCACGGTGAAGAGCTGACTGAGTGTGTCCTTTAAGACGAAGAAGCACAAAGCAGGACGAGGGACGTCTCCCTGGCTGCAGGCCAGCCTACCTGCACCAGGTAGCGGCCCGGGCGGCCATAGCGGTGCTGGTGGAGGGGGGCGAGGGTGGTTCGTGGGGGGGAGTCGTCCCCCAGCTCCCACAGACAGGAAAGGCCGGCAGCCGGCGGTGTCAGCGTCGCCTCCAGCGCCACCGTCTTGTTGACGAAGGTGTCGCCTGGCAACGCCTCCAGCGCGGCGGCCCGCACAACGGTCTGCACCTGCAGGTGGCGTGTGACGTTCTGGTCATGCAGCGCGTTGAACGCCTGCAGGAAGATGGTCAGCGTGCCGGCCACCTCGGGCGTGTAGAACACTGTGGGCTGGGGTCACAGGGGGTCATGGGGTTATGTGGGGTCACAGGGGGTCATGAGGTTATGTGGGGTCAAAGGGGGTCATGAGGTTATGTGGGGTCACAGGGGGTCATGAGGTTATGTGGGGTCCAGCTGCCTCCAGCAGGGGCTCACAGCCAGAGCACTGACCTCTCTGCCCACGTGGTGCGTGTGGTCCAGGTGGTTCAGGTCAAAGGTCCACAGGTAGTGGATAGGGTTGCCCGTGGTGATCCTGGCCACGAACGCCCTGCGGACGCCCGCTGGGATGGCAGCGTCACAGCAGTCCAGGATGGTCAGCCCCCGCACGGGCTCCATCACCTCCACCTGCAGGTGGTGTCGCTTGGAGCTCACCTGGTGTACAGGGGAGGTAGAGGAGGTATGTGAGCTGTCTTATTACTAATTCTATATACTTTATATCAGGGTATTTGTTATTTCTGTGTGGATATCCTGTACTGTCTCAGGTACAGGAGGAACAGGAGGTGCAGCAGGAACAGGAGGTACAGGAGGAACAGGAGGAACAGGTGGAACAGGAGGTAAATGAGGAACAGGAGGAACAGGAGTTAAATGAGGAACAGGAGGAACAGGAGGTAAATGAGGAACAGGAGGAACAGGAGTTAAATGAGGAACAGGAGGAACAGGAGGTAAATGAGGAACATGAGGAACAGGAGTTAAATGAGGAACAGGAGGAACAGGAGGTAAATGAGGAACATGAGGAACAGGAAGAACAGGAAGAACAGGAGGAACAGGAGGTAAATGAGGAACATGAGGAACAGGAAGAACAGGAAGAACAGGAGGAACAGGAGGTAAATGAGGAACAGGAAGAACAGGAAGAACAGGAGGAACAGGAGGTACATGAGGAACAGGAGAAACAGGGTCAGCAGCGTACCTGGTTGTGGGCAGTCAGGTTGACCATGTAGGTCTCCACCCGGCTGAAGCGGTGGGTGTAGGTCTGGTTGAGCTGTAGGAATACCGTAGCGTCGCCGCTGATGCGCAGGATGAGGGTGACGTTGGAGCCCGCCGCGATGGTGACGGTGAACTCCACGGGCTCCCCGACGGAGGCCAGCTTTGCGGCCCTCAGCTCCAGGCCTCTGATGCGCTCCTGCACCATCAGCTCCCGGCGCACCGCCTGGCTGCTCACGCCATTGCTGGCGTTCAGCGCCACCACGGCCATGCCCGGCACGGGGAACACCACCGAGGCCTTCCGTCCGGCGCTCGCTCCCCCGCCCGGCAGCTGCCACGCATACGTCACGTTGGTGCCCGTGGCAACCTCACCGCACAGCGAGACCACGTCATCCGTGGCGGCGTAGCCCTGCTCCGTCACGTTGGAGGCGGTGAATTCCAGGCCGGTCACCTCCTCCTGCACGGCGAGCCGCGCCCATGCACTCTGGGCACTGACCCGGTTGGAAACCCGCACAGCCACTCGCCGCTCGCCTGGGCTGCCGAAAGAGTGGCTCACAACCGAGCCGCTCCAGGCGATTGCCAAGCTGTCCACCGTCCACTGGAAGTCCAGCTCCGAGCCGACTGGCTCCAAGCCGTCCGGCGCTAGTGCGCTCAGCAGGACCTGGACGCCCACTGCCACCGGGTTGGCGCTGAGCCGCAGCTCCACGTTCCCCACGGGGTCCAGGAACAGGAAGGTCCTGTTGACGGACAGCTGGCCCAGCAGGTTGGTGGCCCGGAGCGACACCTCGCATGCCCCAGGCGAAACGGAGCTGATGTCCACTGTGCGGCCGGCACGTGTGACGGTGGGGCAGCTGGCCCCGCCGAGGCTCCAGGAGAAGGACATGTTGGTGCCCTCTCGCAGCTCGGCGTGCAGGTGCAGCGTGCGGTGCGAGGGGAAGAAGCCGCCCGCTGCCTCTGGCTCCTGTGCCACGATCTGCAGCCCCTCCAGCTCGCGCTGCACGTAGATGAGCACGCTGGCCTGCGCCACGCTCACCTTGTTCTCCGCCGTCACCACGATGTTGAAGGTGCCCACGGAGCGGAAGGTGTAGAAGGTGGCGTGGCTCTCGGGCACCGAGGTGCAGCTGTCGCATATCCAGGAGATCCAGGAGAAGCGCAGGTCGTCGCCTCGCTCTGCGCGGGCCGTGAACTGCACCTGCGTGTTGACGGGCACGTTCACCAGGCTGGCATTGACTGTCAGTCCGTGGATGGGCGTGAGCACGGCCACGCCCGTCCAGCTGGTGTTGCTGCTAACGCCGTTGGACGCCGTCAGCGTGACGTTGTGGCGGCCCGGCGTCGAGAAGACGTGCACCACCTGCTGGCCGGGGGCGGTGCTGCCGTCGCCAAAGTCCCAGCGGTATCTGACCTGGGGGTCGGGGCAGGGCGTGCTGAACAGGTAGGGCTCCCCCAGCACCAGGCTGGCGCCCCGGGTGCCGTTGTGCTGCAGCAGCACCGCGCCCACCGGCCGCTGCACCTCCAGCGACGCCGAGGCGTTGCCGGCGGAGATGTTGTTGAAGACGGTGACTGTGGGCAGGTAGTAGCCCGGGCTGCGGTAGGTGAACAGCATGTCCCCGGAGCCCCGCGCCAGCTCGGGCGGCTCGCCCGTGTCGAAGTCCCACTGGTAGATGTAGTCGGACGGGGGCTCCGCCTGCGCCCGCAGCCGCACCTGCTCGCCTACTGCCGCGTGCGTCCTGTCCAGCACCAAGCTCACGTTGCCAAGCAACGGCTGCACGCACACCAAGGCGGAGAAGTTGGCGCTGCCCGCGGTGCCGGTCAGGAGCAGGGCGAGGCGGAAGGTGCCGGCGGCCGTGTAGACGTGCGTCACAGCAGGGTCGCCGCTCCGCGTCTCCTCCTCGCCGTCGCCGAAGCTCCAGCGGTACAGCAGGGCGGAGGCGTTGCCCGTCACGCGGGCGCGCAGGACGACGGGGCCTCCCTGGCCCAGGCAGCCGGACGGCTCCACGCTCAGCACCCGCAGAGCCACCACCTGCACAGGCAGCGCCACCCACAGGCCACTGATAGCGTTGCTGGCGCTGACGTTCACCGTGTAGTTGCCCTCGGCGATGTAGCTGTGCGCCACGCGCGGCTCTTCGGGAGCGTAGCTGTGCCCGTCGCCCATGCGGAACAGCCAGGATACGTTGTTGCCGGCGGCGACGTTGGCCCACACGGCGGTGGCGGCGCCCAGCTCGGTGGGCGAGGAGCTGCCGGCCTCCAGCGATGCCAGTGGCTCGTACACGGGCGTGAGGGCGCACGCCGCCGCCTGGCTGACGGCGTTGTCCGCCTCTACGCACACCTGGAACATGCCGGCGCCGGCGAAGGTGTGGTTGACGCGGCGCTCGCGGCCCTCCAGCGGGGCGGAGCCGTCGCCGAAGCTCCAGCTGTAGCGTACGCCGTACGCCACGGGCCAAGCGTGAGCCTCCAGCGCCGCCGCACCGCCCGCCACCAGCAGGGGGGGGTCCGTCTGGATGTCCACTCTGTCCAGGTGGCAGTGCACGTGCACGTCCGCGCGCACGCTCAGGTTGTCGTGGCGATTGGAGACGGACATCTGCAGCGTGTACACTCCTGTGGAAGGAGGTGGGGGGGTTAGCTTGCGCTAGCGTGCGTTAGTCGCCCCTGTGAGCCCCCAGCGGTCACCTGGCTCAGCGTACACGTAGCTCACGTTGGTGGCCAGCGCCACCTGCTGGTGGTCGGGGAGCAGCAGGGACGCATCGTAGGGGGGGCTGACCTCCACCTGCCTGTAGCCCCCGTCCCCAAAGCTCCACCTGCACACACACACACACACACACACACACACACACACATCAACCAAATAATTGGAAAACAATATTAAAACACTCAAATCAGGTAAATCATGCGGCCCTGACAGAGATGCTAAAGAACAGCACTCCTGAGCTGCAGCAGGCTCTGCTGACATGGTTCAACCTGGTCCTTCAAGCTGGCTGCTTCCCTGAGATCTGCAGTCAGGGGCTTATATCCCCAATACACAAGAGTGGAAACAAACTGGACCCTAATAACTACCGAGGCATCTGTGTGAGCAGTAATCTGGGGAAGGTTTTCTGCAGCCTTCCTTACGGAACACAATGACTAAAGGACAAACTGGCTTCTTACCAAACCATCGCACTACTGGTCATGTTTACACCCTACACACCCTAATATGAATGCTTTATTGATTTTAAGAAAGCATTTGATGCATGCACTTGCAGGGCAGAATTAGGCCGTTATCCTTTAATAATAAACATCAAGAAATTAAAACTGACATTTTGGAAGCATCTTAAATCAAGTCCCCATAATACACTGTGATTTGAAGCACTGCCAACAGGAACAGAATCATAAGAGAGACTAACATAACAACTAATACTGTTCCATCTCAGATCAGCACTGCTTCAGAATCACTAACTAGAGTAAACCAAATTGTTAAACAAACCAAAAAGGCCTATCTGGAACATTGGAACAATCAAACCAAAGCACAAAACAAACTCCTTTGCTATCTGGCCCTAAACAGGACTTATGAATTGGCTGAATATCTTTTTACTGTCAAAGATATAAAGCCATAAAGACAGCTCATAAGTACAAGTACAGGCTCAGGCTTACTGTTATGGTGTACTGGTGTTATTATTGTTTGTATATTGTTCTTATTGAGGCTACCTGCCCTCTAGCTTTGGCAATACTGTTGTAATAACTGTCATGCTAATAAAGCTAGCTTGAATTGTGAGAGAGAGAGAGAGAGAGAGAGAGAGAGAGAGAGAGAGAGGGAGAGAGAGAGAGTACATTTAGTGTGTGTGTGTGTGTGTGTGTGTGTGTGCATCCGTGCGTGTGTGTGTGTGTGTGTGTGCGTGCGTCCCACCTGAAGGTGGCGCTGACAGAGGCGTCCAGCAGCAGGGAGGCGGTCAGCACCAGTGGCGCCCCCTGCAGGGCCACGGGGGGAACCCCCCCCAGCGTCAGGTTGCAGGCGGGCTGCATGCGCTCGGCCGTCACGTTGAAGACCTGCGTCACTCTGCTCACGTGGTTCATGGCTGTCACCTGCAGGGGGCGCCAGGCGTCATGCACACAGCACTGCAAGCTACAGGCGACTGGCCTAGTGCTGCTTCTCCTCTAGACTCCTGCTGCTCCTCTAGAGACATGTTCCTCCTCTAGACTCCTGCTGCTCCTCTAGAGACATGTTCCTCTTCTAGACTCCTCCTGCTGCTCCTCTAGAGACATGTTCCTCCTCTAGACTCCTCCTCCTATCTAGACTTCTTCTCCTCCTATATACACCTCCTCCCTCCTCTAGACACCTCCTGCTGTTGTTAACTAGTGCGTTCTGGTGTTAAATAATGACTCCTAGTGTAACTTCAGGGTGCAGGTTGTCGTGGTGACTCACAGAGAGCTTGAAGACAGCAGTGTTCTGGAAGATGATGTTGAGCACAGTGTTGTAGTAGGTGTAGTAGGGTTTGTCGTCCACGGTCCACTTGAATGTGGGGTTGGAGCCTTGCTCCACTGACGCGGTGTAGCTCTGAAACAGGGAGCATGCTGGTCTCAAACCACCACTAACAGTATTATCAAAGGAACTATCTTAAGCTAGGACTACACCAAGGCGTGGACTAGTGATAGCTGGGCGTCTTCTAAATGGTAAATGGACTGCATGTATATATCAAGTCAACGTTATGTTATGTCCTTAACCACATTACAGTCTCAAAGGGCTGTACAGCCGACATTTCACAAGGAAGCAAACAACAACCCCCTAACCTGTCGATTGGTTAGCTCAACACCGGGGGTAGAACCCACAGCCTGCCGGCTGACCACTAGACTATCCTCCACCACTTCTAGCCACAGCCTAATTGCGTGCGTGTCGCGATGGGACGCTCTTTCATATGCCCTCTGAGTCTGTTCGGACAACGCAGAAAACAGCAACGCAGAAGGTGTAGGACTATTAGATTAGGACTATACAGAAGACGAAGGAGTCATAAGAACACAATCCACCCATTTGCTGATGTGGAGGCATTGTGTTGAAATGCACACAGTAAACTTGTTACTGTTACACTGTTACACAGTGTTTATATTGATATTACTCTGCAAGAAAGCCTGAAAAGCTTTTACCTACATTCTGATTGGTGGAAACGCTAGCGATTTCCTTCACCTTTCGCTGCCGATTAAAAATGTGAATTGCTTGAAGAGTTGATAGCATCAGGTTTGGGTTGAAAGGAGCGGTCGGTCCAGCGGCTACCCCGAAGAGTGTACCCCCACACGCATGAGGAAAATCGCTGCAGTGTAGTTCTAGCTTTAAGGGCTCCTCCACACTGCCCCATGCCTGTGACTGCTGGAACATCTGTTACCCGTAGATGCCGTACCTGGAGCCTACACTGGTCACCATGGTTACCCGTAGATGCCGTACCTGGAGCCTACACTGGCTACGACTAGCCTTATGTAACCTAGGTTACCCCCACACACACACAGTACCCACCACCACCTCCTCCACCAGCACCCTGAGGCCCGGGTGGGGCCGCACCACCAGGCTGGCCAGGGGCTCCTCCAACAGGACCTGCAGCTCCAGCCGCTCCCGGGCCACCTCGCTGCGGGCCTCCAGCGCCACCTGGTGGGGGCCCGGGCCATGTGGGCCCTGCAGCTCCAGCAGGGCCCACAGGCTGGGCTCCCCGGGGGGGGCGGGGGGGCAGACGTGGCCGGGCGGGCAGGAGGGCAGGAAGGGGACCTCCCTGGCCCCGCCCGGCAGGGAGGCGGAGGCGTCGTAGCGTGAGCGCACCCGCAGCAGCAGACGGGGGCGGGTGGTGCTCAGGTACACGGTGGCGTTGAGGGGGGGCGGGTCCACCACCTCCAGGCCCAGCGGGGGCACCACTAGCACGGGGCAGGACGCATTCGCCTGCAGGGACGGCTCCATCGATTGCACCTGGGGGAGCAGCCTCCTGTTAGCCTCCTGTTAGCCTTCTATTAGCCCTGTTAGCCTCTTGTTCGCCATGTTAGCTTCTTTTTAGCAGCCTGTGCCTGCTGTTAACTTGTGTTAACCTCCTGTTAGTCTCCAGTTAGCCCTGTTAGCCTTCTGTTAGCATCCTATTAGCATTCTATTAACCCTGTTGTCCTCTTGTTAGCCTTTTTATTAGCCTTGTTAGCCTTCTGTTAGCATCCTGTTAGCCTGTTGCTAGCCCTGTTAGCCTGTTAGCTGTTAGCCTCATGTTAGCCCTGTTAGCCTGTTGTTAGCATCCTGATAGTCTTACATATACACTCTGAACCAAGTCATAATCAGTACATAATATATTATTTACATATACTGTATAGAGAAACTATCTACGGTATATACATAAACATGGTATATTCTGTATGTATAT
>JAODUK010085570.1:0-14896 GCA_027564635.1 Typhlichthys eigenmanni
TCCCCTCCACATCCAAAGCTTTTAGCATTTCTGGACGAATCTCATCAACCCCCGGGGCTTTGCCACTGTGGAGTTGTATAGGATAACATAAGATCATGTCACTCTAAAATACAGGCTGTGAAAAATGTGTGCGTGTGCGTCGTTTCTGTTTCTTCTTATCTTTCTTCTTTTGCTATCTTGCCAGTCTGGACACACACTCTGAAAACAAAAACTGTGTTGTCTTTGGTTGACAGGCCCTCTAGTGGTTGGTATGAGAATGTAGCTTTATAACTGATCTATACTTATCTTTGAAAAGCATGACAGTTGAACTACTGTGTGGGTCGTCGTGCGAATGACGTAGAGATTGTCTAGGCCCGACAGCCTAATTAGGAGCATGTCCCGGGGCTAGATGCTATCTGGTCTGGATATTTGTTTTGAAGGCTGTGTTTGCCGGGAACATGCTTCTACAATGTTTGTACACTGTACACTGAATGTGGTTGCTACAAAAGTTCCAGCTAGTAGATGACTGTCCTGATTGTCAGCCAGTTATGTTGCTTCATATCCATATAAACAAGTTCCAACAGCAGTGAAAGCTGTGTTGGTTGTATTAAAGATATTCAAAATGAAAAGAAATTATTTGAAATACTGTAATGTTAAAAGGTTCTATTTTTATTGTATGTATTCATTTTGATTGTATGTTCTTTCACCGCCCCTGCTAGAATCATCTTGTGACACCTTGGGAGGCTTCTCTGACCCAGAGTTTGGGAGCCACTGCTTCATGCAAATACGCTGGCATCTTTTTCCTAGCCGCAGTAACATGAAGGCAAATAGCGCATGGCTCTGCAAGCGTCCATTGTTTATCACTGCTTAACCGTGCACTGGATCTGTTGACTTCATTTAACCACAGTATCATCAAGATAGAAAACCAGCGGAAGAACGCGAGGGTCAGAGGGTTCCAAAGCACACAAGCCTTTTTTAGCGGACTTCCTCTTTTGTCTGCATAACAGGTGGTTAGGGAGGCACGCGTGCGCGTGTGTGTGCGCGTGTGTGTGCGCGCGTGTGTGCGCGTGTGTGTGTGTGCGCGTGTGTGTGCGCGTGTGTGTGCGCGCGTGTGTGCGCGTGTGTGTGTGTGTGTGTGTGTGTGTGAGAGAGGGGGGGAGACCAGCGACCAGCCCACCAGCTGTGCCTCAGCAGTCCAGTCTGCGCTGGAATGGAAACGTGACCAGAAACGACAACGACAACAACAACAACAACATTAGCAGCAAGGCTCCTGCCTTTGACACGTCTTTGAGCTGTGTGCGATTGTCCCCGTGGCAGATGGAGCTCCCAGATAGGGGTTTCGTGCTCGCAGTCACATACACACACAGGCACGCACGGCACGCGCACCGCTGCCTCCGACACAAACTCATTCTGTAACTTCAGTGCCGGTGATAGACAGTCACATTATTATTATTTATTATATTATTATTATTGGAGTGTAATATGGGGGGGGAGGGGGGCGGAGTTACATGGTTTGTCACAATTCTGAGCTTTCCAATAGGACAAGTTGTTGTTTCTTTATCACGCATAAAGAATCGAACATGAAATGCAATCTCCCGATCGAACTTCATGTGGAATTGTGAATGATGGATGGATGACGTGGATTACACTCTGCCCTTTAAGCTGTTTCTCTGTGCTTTGTTCTACCTGAATATTTTAGTGTTCATTGATGACTCAATGGGAATGTTTCTGAATTGCAGCTGTAATTACACAGCGGCTAGTGTAATTCACACAGGCGTGTAGAATGTATTATAGTCTAAAATCCTTATTATTAGCATAACATAGCTGCTCTTGTTGTTGTTGTCGTAGTAGTAGTAGTAGTACTTCCCAGACTACTGGAAAAATGGCACCAGTAAATCTTGGTTCAAAACAGACCTTTGACTGAGTGTCAGAAGTTAATGTGGCAACCAGGCAGCCCGTTAACATGCAGGGAAAGTGTGTGTGTGTGTGCTTGTGAATGACGTTTGGCTCGGGGGGTGGGGGGGGGGTCAGTAGAGTGAGAGCCCTATAGAGACTAAATGGGAGCGAGGGGAAGTCATGGGAGTGGCTTCTTGGTATTGTGTGTGTGTGAGATGTGGCTGAGAGAGTGGAGAGGCAGCCTAGAGGACGTCCTGGCTGCGCGGGCATTCCGGCTGAGAGAGGGAGAGAGAGAGAGAGGGACAGACAGACAGACAGTCTGGACGGAGAAAGAGAGAGGTAAATGTTATGCTTCCTGCTGCTTTCTGATGATTGACACGGCTCTCCTTTCTCCGTATGCTAACATCTTTTGCATTGTAAGCCAGCCCATGCAAATTGCATCATGGGAAGGATGAATGAATGACAGGTTTTGTTGTTAATAAGAATGACTGACCGACCGACTGACTGACTGACTGTCCGTGGTGGCATTGTGTTTTGACCGCTGGGGCCTCAGTCCTGTATAGACCAGATCCAACTTTTCGGAGGGACTTGATTGCACGCTGCAGGACCACAGGAGACCCTACCTGTAAAGTGTTTTAGAATAAGCCCACAAAATGTACTTTATGTACTATATCTTTATAATTATACCCCTCTGCGAAGTCACGAGAGGGTGAAAGCACTGCATCTGTGATGTTTACACAACGTCTGGATTTTTCTTGTGGTAAAGCGGTTTAATATTTGTGTATTTGTCGTCTTTGAGCAGTGTGTTGCTAGGTCAGGTACTGAGTGGGGGTGGCTGTGTTCAGGGCCCCAGACAGACACTTGTTTGTTCTCTGAGCTCATCACAAACCTGTATAAGCAACCTGAGGAAAGAGCAGATTAAGGGCTAACTGTGTGAAGAAGACAGTTCATACTGTACGTAATGAGAGGAGTCTTTTGAGAAGTATATATTAAAAGCCTTCCTTGGCAGACATGTACAGCCAAAGCAAGCTGCTGTAAAGAGGCTGGCCCCTTCAAACCGCTGTTAAAATGCCGCTGCAGCAGTTTAGCTCGTCGTCGGCTGTGGAACATGGGGTCGGAGCTTGCGGCCCTTCTTATTTATTGTTGCGTGGGTCTCTTCTGCGGACCAGACTGAGGCGATGCACCGAGTGGAAAAGGGCCCTAATGTGGAGATGATTGCTGCTCCACTGCAGCTGCTGTGTTTCACTTAATGGAGGCGTGCCACGCGCGCGGTAATGGAAAGCGAGACCCGGATCACCCGCGCGGAGACGTGGTGGAAGGCCCCGACGCGAGGGCTCCAACGTCAGGTCTGGTGGGTCCGCCGCGCTGCTGCTGCCGGATCTTGGGCCCCCCCCGCGGTCGGCCGTTCTGTTCTAACCTGACGTGCCGGATGGTTCGTGGCACACAACCGCCTGGGAAGCCGTCCATTGAGAGGCACTTTCAACAAGCTTAGCTTAAAGGTGATTGGATGAATTGATGGTGATTGTCACCGTCGGTTAACGTCGCAGCTAAGGTACGCCCGTAGCCTGCCAGCACGACGCTGATTAGACCGAGCCGCTGCGGTTAGGACCGGAGCGCAACGGCTTCAGGCTTGGACTCGCGGTCGAAGTCCAGCCGAAGCTGTACTCCGCCGCGAGAGTCTGCTGTCCCGAGGGATCCGGATCGGGCCACGCCTCACCGCGCGCAACACACGTTTGTTTACGGGCCCGTCGCCTTGAGAGGCCATTTGGGATGTTCTGGGTCACCACAGGATAACGCCGCGCCGGGTATCTTCAGAGGTCTGGCAGGGGAGTGAGGGAGGTGAGGTGAGGCGGGGGAGCAAAGCAGCAGGAGGAGGAGGGGGGGTCGGTGGTGTCACCGGTTGTTCCACTGTGTCAGGTTCCAGCCGCCAGGGCCAGCTGGTGAAGCCACTAATGACTAGTGATCGGCCTCTGCTCCCACTGCATTTCCATTTCTTTCCCCTCCTCCTCCTCCTCGGTTGTCTGAGAGAAATATGTAGCCTGTGGTTCAGTTGCCGGGAGCTGCGACGTGATCGCTGCATGTCTGCTTTGGAGGGGAGGGAGGGGTGGGATTTGTTCCCTCTAATTGTGTTTGCAACTGAAACACTATTAGCTGGCCTCAGACTCTCTTGCTCAGAAAGGTCAGAAGAGCCCCGGCTGTGAACTCTCTAACGCGGTTAGGCTTTCTAGAGGCTGCGTCTTGGATGAGCTCCTGCTGTGATGTGCCCGTGTCCTCTATATTAGTGAATGTACTGGAACAAGGATTGTAACTAGAGGTAGGCCTATAGTTGTGTGTGCTGTCTGTTTATGTGCTGTTAAGTATTAAGCTCTACTCATATGATATATTCATAATATGGTTCTCTACTAGTAATTTACTAGTGCATTTCATTAACAATTAACTTTATTTATATAGCACATTTAACAATGCTTTGTTATAGAGACGGAATATTTCACATAATTGATTAATTGACTAACTTAACTAATGTCGTGGTGAACTAAAACCAACTATTCATATTATGGGATGTTTGAGTTGCTTCTCTCGGTGGATTTAACAAGAGAGTAATGCGTCCTCGTGATGCTATTGTACGGCTGCTAATGCACCTAGACTATATGTGTGTTTGTGTTTGTGGGTGGGTGAGCCTGTGAGTCTGCTCTTGTGGCCTGCTATAGGTGTGCACGCCAGCAGTGCAGAAAATGCCTCTCAGGTGTGTTTAACCTGTAGCAGGCTTTGTGTTGGTTCATCCCATTAGGTCGCACTCAGGTAGGGCCGCTTTAATCGCACTGGGTTGATTAAAAAGCTTTCATCGGGCGAAGCTGTGAATCATTACTCATGCATCACCGATGCTGCTCGTATCCGCGGCCGTTATTTTTAATAGCATTGTGCTCACATGGAGAGTGGGTGCGTGTTTTTATTTGAACTTTACAAAATGTGCACGCATGTTTCCAGTTAGTAGTGCACTGGACGTATAAGTATAGTTGCCTACTTTCAGTCGTCTTAAGGTCTTGTGTATATTCTCCCAGCATAGAGCCAGGACCCAGCCCAAGCTTTGGGTTTCTATTCTTACGCTGCATACCTCATGGTTTTAGCTGCATTATGTACTATGCTAAAGTTAGCTTTATCGTTTCACACCAGTCAAAGAATGGTCCCTACACTGCCAGCGGTTTCAAACGCAACGGAATTGTTTGTAGAGCGCGTGCGTGCACGTGTGTGTGTGCGTGCACGTGTGTGTGCGTGTGTGTGTGCTTGCTGCCAAGTGTTTGTTCAGCTGACTTCCCTGTGGAGAAACTCATGGTCGTACAGACCAACAGCAGTAGTGTTAGCATCTACGCTGTCCCTCCTTAAGCCGCCGCCCCCCCCACCCCCCCCCTACACACACACTTCTACCAACCGGCAGCACCTTACCCCCCTCTGTTTCCTCCCCACATGCTAAAATGCTGCTGCCTTCCCGTTTTAAGTTCCCTCTCCTGCTGGGCCTTTCCACTATCAAGCCCAACTAGGGCTTTACAGACGTTTACAGCTGCCTTCCTTCTCATGCAGATGTTGGTACGGTTGATCTCATGCATAACTCAACTGTGTGTGTGAGAGAGAGAGAATGGTCTTGCACTTTGAGCTGCAACCTTTGTATGGAAAGAAAAAAAAAGTAGTATTATTTAGGTGCTGAAGGTGTCTCTGGGTGAAGAGGGATGCCCAGTATTTATTATCTCAGTCGGTCGGGCCCGGCTCATATTGCTTCATCAGGGCTGTGTTGTGTGTTATTCTACAAGGCGGTTGTAATTGTTGGCGGATGTGATTGTTGCACCGGTGTCGGTGATCGCTGAGTGGCAGGCATGCGGTTTAAACAAATAGACTTGTGACATCTGGGTGTGTCTGTGGCGTTCATTCACAGGAGACGGAGTGCGAAAGCCTTTGCGAGCGAGAACGAGGCAAAGCGCCAACCCGGCAGGCACGCAGCCAGCCGACGCAACCAGGCAGAGCACTACACAGGACAGGTAAGGGCAGCTGGTCAGCAATTAAAAGGTATAGTCAGCTATTGTAAGCTAACTGTAAGCTAATACACTTTTAGTCAAAATTCACCAGATATCTCCTAACATTTTGCTATCTTACCGTTCTCTGTGCGTGTCAATGTGTGGGGTGGCGCTGCGGAGGGAGCTTGTTTTTGATTTGAGCTTGAAGTTAGCAAGCGTTCTCCAGAATGACTAAGGCCGCGGTCGGCCTCTTTTTTTTTATAACCCTACCGAGCGGACGGGGTTGGCGTGCACGATCGTAACAACGGGGGCAGGCAGCAGGTACACTACAAACAATGTAAACATTTTACCAAGTATATTTGTATAATTTCTAGTAAAAATATCTAACTACACTTAATATAAGACACCATTACCTAACAAGAGCTCTTCTATCCAGATATAATGTCTTATTTCAATAAATCTTACAAGCAAATTTTCACTTGTTCCATTGGCAGATTTATTTTCTTATGAGCAAATATGACCTTGTATTCATAATTCTTTTACTTATATTTGAAGAGCCATTTTTTGCAGTGCAGTCTCAAGTCAAAAGGTACAAAAATCTCAGACAAGGTAAACTGAAGACAACAGGCAAAGGCAGGTAAGGGGCAGTACCGCTGAGACGCTTACTGTAAACACTGGGTTGAGGACGGGGACATCTGGTGAGGGTGAGACGGGCATTAGACAGTTGAACAAAATAAGGCCACGGTGTGAAAACAACTCTTAGCTTGCAATAGCTGACTATAGAGAGCTTAAGTCACTTCCACATGATGGATCTTAGTTTGGAAAAAAATATGTCTGTATAGTAGTCAACTGATAGTTAAATTATTTTTAGATCCCGTTTGAATTGTGACACGAAGTACACATATGATGTTTGTCTATTTAAGAAAAGATAGTTGTTCAAGTGAAGAACGTTGCAGTTTGTTGTAAAACTATAAAGTAATCTTAAGTTTTACGTGACACAGGTTTTGTAGTCTTACTAATTACATATATTCACAGTCTTGTACTTCAACAAATGCATGACAAACTGAGACTCTCTTGACTCGAAGAACTTTCTTTTAAATAGACAAACATCATATGTGCACTTCGTGTCACAAAGCAAATGGATCTAAAAATAATTGTATTCTCGCTGTTGACCATACATATTTTTTTCTAACTTAGGTCCCATTATGCGGAAGTGACTTAGGCTCTCTATACCTTTAACACATACTAAGCTAATTGTAAGATAATATACTTTTTGTCAAATTCACCAGATATCTCCCCGCATTTTGCTATCTTACCATTCTGTGCGTTTTGAAAAAAAGAATCCAGTACTTCTACACAACGCAAACAAAGTGGCGAACACCGCTCACAACAACAAAGCCGCTTTGCTTCGCAATGCATTTCAATGTGTGTGGGGCGAAGCAGCTGATGGGATACACATCTGGGGCAGACACGGCACACATTTATACAAATCATGTGCCTGTCCTCGTAAAACACGGACACCGTTTTCCCGTCCCGTTGCCAGTAAATGCAAAATAGCTCATTATTTATTATCAGCCACCTGAGGCAAATGTGGTCATTATGCTACTGATATCTAAAGAATATACTGTGTATTGTGACCTTTTGTCCAGAAGATCAGGTTTGGGTAGGAGTAGGAACACACTGACCACCTCTATTGCCTGTGCTCAGGCCACATCCACATCTCTGTCCCTGCAATTTCCTCTGGACTGCTTGTTAGAATAATCGGCCAAAGGAGCCATTCTCATCAGGTGGCAGTCATGAAGTCATATTGGTTTTTTTTTTTGGTTGTAGCTTCTTTTAGCACCTATGCAACGTTACGTAGACATGCACGGCATATAGGCTTGACGGCAGAGTGAAGTCCTCTAATTAAATGTTTTCCCAGCTCTACGACGGTGTGATTACAGGACTTTATGGGGAATGAATGTGCTTCGTTCATATGAGCTGCTATAGCACACTTAATGAAAATGGCCCCAGAGACGTCAGTGTATTGACATGAATTCAGCTAAATGATTAGAGTACTATTGGACTAATTTATGACTGTGATGCCTTCTTGAACACTCGTTGAAAGCACTAAATGACACAATAAAATGGTAAACAAAATTGTATGTTAAAAATGGAAAGTCCTTTCTCTTAAATCTGTTTGATTCCAAGCCTGCTGACCTGAATCTAACCTGAGCTTAATGGGAAAGGAGGCAGCCATATAATAACACCATTCTGTGTGGTCTGGTCTGTGCTGAATTCTGTGGCCATGCCCATCATTTGGTAGTGGGGTTACCAAGAACCAGCACGGAGAAACCCACTGCTATATAAAGCTAAATAATAGAACAGCATTACAGCACCATCCATATTCAACCATCCAACCGTATCCTTTACTCAGTAGCACAATCTCAGCTTTGTCCCATGTGTACAACTGATGCACAAAGACGCAGGAGGATGGTGGCTGAGAAGGGACAGGATAGGCGGGGTGGGCCTGTGGTTGTCTCGGGATGTTTGTCTTTTCAACCGCGCAAAAGTGGCAGAGAATGAGGAGATAAACTTAGAAGGTTGGTGGGTGTCTCGGGCCACGCGCACGCCACCACATAGCCACACCTCTGCCTTCCGAGCCAAGGGGGACCACGTCTCCATGCTGACGGCAGTCTCGCACTGCAACTGGCAAGGATGTGATTTAGCAAATGAGCCGCTAGGGAGCCCAGTGTCTCAGCGGAATCACATTCCGAGACACTGTGTGTGTGTGTGTGTGTGTGTGTGTGTGTGTGTCTCTTCCCAAAGGGAACTAACTTTGAACTTCCAGGTAGAATCAGTCATTCTGGAGAAGGCTTGGAGATATTTGAACTCAACAAGGAAGGAACAGAAAAACCTCCACACGCATTGCCAAGCCCAAGATAGTGTTGTGTGGTGCGGTCTGCACCCCTTTGTCTTTCCATCTACATAGCCAGGGCTGTGTAGAACCACCGGATTATTATGATTATTATTTTCATCTTGCGCACATAACTGGTAGCTAGTGGACCGTGAGTAAATATTGGCCGAATTTGAAAGTGTCATTATCTTACGATTGCTGCCTTTTAACACTGAGAAAGACCCTTGGGTGTCATGACTTGCGTACACTGTACACTTTGTGCATGTTGCTACTGCTAGTGTAGTTATTTTAGAGCACAAAGCCTCTTGTTATCCAACAGCAGCAGGGTTTTCCCCAGAGATCCTCTGAAACAACAGAATGGACATTGCAGTGTTCCTATGGCCAAATAACAAGGTCATAATTTGTTTATCAGGGGGTGTGATGTCTTTTTTTCTGGCTGTCACATCAGCCGTTTAAGCCATAAGTGGATTTTGAACTGTGCAAATTATTAGATATGACCTGGGCCTGTGTGTGGCAGTCAGTTTCCTCTTTTAAATGCATTGCATAACGTTGACTCTGTCTATTCTGGATCCTTGAGCAGCCACAATAAATTGGATGTTTTTCAGTGAAATGGCGGCTTTGGACTGATCACCTAATTTAAAGGCAAGGTTAGTCATTCTTGAAAAAGCTTGCTAACTCAAATCAGAGCAAACTCTCTCAGAAGCTCCTCCCCACACATTGAAATGCATTGCGAAGCCAAGGGGATTGTTGGTGTGAGCAGTGTATGCCATTTATGTGCGGATTTTTACGCAGCCAGGTTTGTGTAGATTAAGTACCATATTATTTTTTCATCACGCAGAGAACGGTAAAATAGCAAACAGCGAGGAGATATTTGGTCAAATTGACAGTGTATAATTATATCTTACAATTAGCTTACGATAACCGTATACAATATTACAATATTCCTTTTATAATTGATACAAATTTAACCAGAACCTGATGTTGACCTTGGCCCAAGCTGAGATGTCATTGTGTTGTTTTTCGTTTTGTTTTGTTCTTTGCTCTAGACCAGAATGGAATTGTCCCTCCTGCATTTGGTTTGTAAATGACAGGCATGCAGAGCTTGTAAAGCTCATTTGTCTGTACATGGAATGCAATAATGTGAGATCGCAGTAATGTGAGATGATGTAAGGACATTGTGTGAACGGTACAAACCTCTTACGTTTTTGCGACCCCAGAACCTAAAGTCTCCGCGCCAGCACAACATTTATGTGTTGACATACAACTGGCTGTAAAGGGAGAGATGAGCCTATCAGATCTGTAGGGGGAGGAGTAGAGAGGAATGCCCGCCAATCAGCACTCAAACCTGAACAATGACTATGTAATGCTGTTTTCAGCCACAAGGTTAATTCCAGATATAATTGTCCCTTTCATATCTTACCACTAGTAGGAGCAAAGTGCCCAATCCGCTTCCAGATAATTTTCTTTCTTCTAGATGTCACAAGCAACATACACGCAATTATTTCACCAAATATGTGAACATGAAGAAAATGATCTGAAATGTGGCATTTCTACTTGTAAAGCACCAAGGAGTTGGCCTTAGAGAATGACCAATCAGCGACCAGTTGGTTAGTTCAGTTGATGCCAACAGCAAGAAGTTCCCTATCCCCCCCGTGAGGTCTGATTGACACCTGTTGACGAACGTATTTGAATGGAGCATTTCCCAAAGCTGATTGCGGTGCTTGAGAGACCAGGAGAGAGACTGTGGGAGAAAGAGAGGATGTAGGCACCACGGTTCTGTTTGGAGTGTGGCTTCCTGTGGAGCACTGGAATGGAAGGGTTGGGGGGGAGGGGGGGGTGGGGTCTTGACTTCACCCACTCAACCCTCCTAGACTTCCGGTCCCGACCCGCCTACCATCATCAGCATTATAGAGAGGAGACATGCCACTTACAGAATTGTGAATGGAACTCTCTTGGTCGGCATGACGTCATATCCCGCAGTGGCTTGAGAACTCGGTGACAACTCGTTGACGACAAACGGCTGTGGCCTAGCAACCAAACATTAAACGGTGGTGAAACTGTTTCACATGTACGCTATTCACATGGGTTTTTCAAAGTCTCGATTTATTTATTTTTGTGTATTATGCTGAATTAGGCTATTTAATATATATTCGTACTAAGATGAGCTCCCAGGCATTGCCAAGAAGCATTAATTGACACTGATTTGAACCACATAGAAAAAAAAAAGTTTGTTTTCACCGAGTTGTCTGACTAATCAATCGCGCAGCGCCACTTCGGGGCTTTCGCCAACCAGACGAATTGGGGAATTCCGTAACGGCAAATATGGCAGTTGAGGGGAAAAGAGTCAATCATCTGGCTCAGTAGTAGGTTGAGGTTTGGCCAGTATAACGTAATCGTGTAGCTGCGCTGACGCAAGTTGACAGTTGCACCTGTAGTAGTAGTAGTAGTAGTAGAAGAAGATACGTTTTTTTAAACCTTCTGTTGGGGCTATCAAAAGTCACCAGGCGTTTTATAGTCAGATGTTATGTCCTGGTGACCACTGAAAAGTGCATTCATGGTTCTCTCACCATTTATTTAGATGGGGCCTAATAACTGTCCGTAGGCTTTACCAAGATGGCTGCTGCGTGGCCAGATTTTCTACCAGCTTGCGCTCTGCGATGTGTTCATCCCTCCATCTGCGCTCCTTTTCTGCTCCCGTGCCCCCCATTACGTACGACCACAATCTCCCAGATCTAGGCAGGAACTTGAGTCAAGTCTGCAGGAAATGGCCGACATCCCCTCATGCCTTTTCAAGCCGCCTCTTTGATCTCCCAGCGACATTCCCGTCTCCGGTCCCGCCCTCCGGGGCTCGGCGGGAATTCTTCTCATCAGTTTCATCATCATTTGCTTTCCCACCTTCCCACCCACGCTCCCATACCCGCCTTGTTCTTGTATGTAGTAGTGACATAAATGCACGGCTGCTAGGATACTGTAGAGCCAGAGGTCTTCAACCCTGGTGAAACATGTAGGGCAGGGGTCCCCCAGGACCATGGTTGAAGACCTTTGCTATAGAGCAGTGGTGGCACCACTGTAACCTGATTCTTCTACACAAGCCTGGCTCCGTAAATAGGAACATTAAAAAAAAGTGTCGAACACGTTGTGAAGCAAAGCGTTGTGCTACGGCTTTGTTGAGCAACAAAGCCGTAGCACAACGCTTTGCTTCACGATGCATTTCTGCGAATGAGGTGCCACCGCGGAGGGCCGCGGAGCGATACTGTTTTGATGTGAGCTCGAAGTTGGCAAGGATGACTGACCCTGCTTTTCAAATCTAACATTTTGGAATGTTTACATAAAACGTTAACATTTTAAAGTTCAAAGTTTAAAGTTAATCCGCTAAATCTGAACGCACCACGGGGGGGGGGGGGGCGCTGATCCAGCTCATCTCATCTTGCTGCGTTCCCTGTTGTAGACTCCAGTTCCGACATGGTGTTGGTCTTGGACCACTTGGTGGAGGACGAGGGCCCAGATCCTCTGAACAGCCGTCCCCAGAGGGAGGCTGGGATCACTGGCCCAGAGTCCCACCGCCACTCATCCGACCACAGCCCCGGTGACGGGACCCTGGGCTCTGCCTTCCGAGCCAGGCTTGACTCCGGGGCGTCCGACGGCAGCCAGGGCTCCGCGCAGCGCAGCCGGTTGGACTCTGGCGCCTCGGACTCCAGCGGAGGGCCCAGGACCCGCCTTGGCTCAGGGGCTTCTTCGGACAGTGCTGCCAGTCTGTCGTCTAGGAAACGGCCGGAATCCTGCGACGCGAGGGGTCGAGTGGAGGTGGACGAAGGACGCGCGATGAGTGGCTCCTCTTCCAGCGTAGACTCTGTAGCCGAGAACGGCAACGGTCTTTCCGCATGGTCCAGACAGGATGGCTGCACCATCGTCACTGACAAAGAGCAGCTGGATGGGACCGCGCCGTCTAAGAAAGCACCAGGCTTCAAAAACGGCCTGCTCAATGGCAGCGCCAGGCTGAACTGTGACATCCAGGAACTGCAGGTAAGGGGCATGTCTTGCTACTCCAGAGATGCGTTCAGAATAGGCGAACATGGTGAACGTTTGCGAATGTTCATGAACATATTCAAACAGTTTTCTTTTGAGTTTGTCGCACACATAAGCAAACGGTCTGTGGAGGTAGTTCTTGGCGAACATGCATTGATGATGGATGAAGGGTGACAGTTTCAATCTAATAATTTTGGAATGTTTACATAAATCGTACAAATGCCCTGTTCAGTGCAAAAGCATTTGCCACGAACGTCCGCTTCAGTCTGGCAGTTCTGAAAGCACCTCTGGTCTGAGCATTACAGCGGAACTAGCATCTTGTTTTGGATGTGCTACAGCAGCTACATAACAAAAGAGAAAAAATAATTTTTTATAAAATATATTTTTTTATAAAACTATTTTTATACTTCATTTTTTACTTCTAATTTCATTTGAAAACAATTGTATCTCTTCGCATCATCAAATGTTGAAAAGTGTTAACCTACAAATGTGTTAAGAAAATGTTCTGGTCAGATAATTATGGAAATAATGGTGAAAGAATCAGTACTGTGCTAGACCACTAGGGAGGGCTGTTGAGCTACATTGCACACACGACGTGCACTGTCTCTCCCTTTGTCCAACTCTCCGCTCCATTCCATCCGTGCTGCGGTCCGTGCTGCGGACTGCATGACACCCCATTCCACAGTGACACCAGGACCCTCTGGCATCCATAAACATCTCCCATCTAACCCGTTGTAAAGTCCTGTTTACCTTTTGGTTACTTGGCTACGCAAACAAACCGGTGGTGGTGCGAGCCGCTTCTGCTTCACCTCAGCATGGCGTTATGGTCCAAAGGCTCTGTCTCTTTTCAGCCTGCAGCACCTGAGAGAGATCAGTCTCTCACATGTGCGCACACACACACACGTACAGACTCTATGGCGTCCGTCAAGCAGGCTGACATCTCGGGGACTCAGGTCGCCGTGCTGACGTCCCCTCCTGATGCGTTTACTCAGAGCAGGTCCCAGGCTACCGTTTTTATTGTTCCTGCATAGATACACTGAGGCTCAGTAATGAAGTCATGATGCGAATAAAAACCTTCAGCTGCCAACTGCGTTATGGCCAGTTCTATAACAGTGCTACACTGCGTTTTTAGCTTTGTCCTTGAAGAAAAGGCATTTTAAGTATAGGGGACACAAACATTGTGGTAAAAATGCCTGTACAATGTATTTGTGGCATTGTGCTGTGTTTTTATTTTTTTATATATTTTTTAGTATTTATAGTATTTATTTTAGAAAGTGAGTGTTCTGCAGGTGTATTGCAGAAATCTGAGAACATTAATCTGCCGAAACGCTTGTGTAGACTGTAGAAACTTTTGATGGCGTGTCATGAGACTTAAAAAATATAAAATGTTTTTTGTAAAAACTGTGCAGTAGTATAGTGCTGTGAGATATAAAAATAACATTAAAAGATAAAATGCTTGGAGAGTAACATGGTTTAAATGACAGCGAGTATAAAATGTAAAGGTATTGTTTGGCAAGCTCAACTCATTAGACCCTTGCGATGTTTATTGGCAGGGAATCAACACCTTCACACAGAGGTTCCACATTTAAATACACATGCATCAAATGTGCCTGTTCAAATGCATAACAGTGCCTTTCTTTGGTGAAAGCGGTCTGTGTTTACCTTCTCAAGAGTTGCGCATTTGAACCGTTTTGAGCAGACTGCACTTATAAAACGTTCAGTCATTACTTTTACCGGCGCCTCTCTCTCTCTCTCTCTCTCTCTCTCTCTCTCTCTCTCTCTCTCTCAGGTCACACTTAAAGAGGATCCACCCTTCACTGCTCTAAGCAGAGCAAAGGATGCTGGTAAGTAGCCGGCCTAAAAATAGACCCACAGACAGATTTATTAGCCTAGCTGGCTTCAGAGATAGCTCTGTGTGTGTGTGTGATAATAACCCCACTGTAGGTGCCTCGAGCTGTGGCTTCTCTTCTCCACTATCAAGTCACCCTGCCCTGACTAACAGCGTTAATGCTGTCCATGTGGAGGCCTTCGCTAGCGGAGATGAGCAAGACCGTATAGGGCCAATCACGAGAGAGAGAGCAAGAGAGAGAGAGCG